>JAWQEG010002662.1:5000-99556 GCA_033782935.1 Petrolisthes cinctipes | reverse complement strand
CATAATCCCCCACAATCCTACCACCACAATCCCACTTTAAAATCCCAACACAATCCCACAATCCCTCTACAAAATCCCAATACCACAATCTCACAATTCCTCCACAAAATCCCAACACACAATCCCACAATTTCTCTACAAAATCCCAATACATAATCCCACAATCCCACCCCAGAATCCCATCAGCGTTGGCCTCATTCCTATGGTATCCCTTCTCTCCCTTCCTACTCTCCCTCTTCCCTCCTACTGTTTTCCCTATCATTATGACTCTCCTCTCTCTCTCTCTCTCTCTCCTCTCTCTCTCTCTCTCTCTCTCTCTCTCTCTCATACACAAATACACTTTTTCTCTCTCTCTCTCTCTCTCATCTCTCTCTCTTCTCCCTCTCTCTCTCTCTCTCTCTCTCTCTCTCTCTCTCTCTCTCTCTCTCTCCTCTCTCTCTCTCTCTCTCTCTCTCTCTCTCTCTCTCTCTCTCTCTCTCTCATACACAATACACTCTCTCTCTCTCTCTCTCTCTCTCTCTCTCTCTCTCTCTCTCTCTCTCTCTCTCTCTCTCTCCTCTCTCTCTCTCTCCTCTCTCTCTCTCTCTCTCTCTCTCCTTCACACACACACACACACACTATCCTTCTTCTCTCGCTCTCTTATACACACACACACACACACACACATACACAAACACACACACTGACAACATTCATATATACAGTTACGCACACAAGCTTACAAAGTTCACACACACACACACGGTCTACCAGGAGAGAGAGAGAGAGAGAGAGAGAGAGAGAGAGAGAGAGAGAGAGAGAGAGAGAGAGAGAGAGAGAGAGAGAGAGAGAGAGAGAGAGAAGGTTGTGTGGGAGGGGAGAGAGAGAGAGAGAGAGAGAGAGAGAGAGAGAGAGAGAGAGAGAAGATTGTGTGGGAGGGAGAGAGAAGAGAGAAGGTTGTGTGTGAGAGAGAGAGAGAGAGAGAGAGAGAAGGCTGTGCGAGAGGGGAGAGAGAGAGAGAAGAGTTGTGTGGGAGGGGAGAGAGAGTGGGGGTTAGGGGGGGTAGGGGGGGCACCACAGCACCAAACTTCTCGCATCACGCCTCCCACAAAAATTCTCCCAAAATAATCGAGTGTAAAGTTCGGCCCCATCACGACTTTTCTTGGTCAAATCTGGAGTCATTGATTTCCCCCCAAACTCCTCCAAGCAACAGGGCACTCACTACCATTAATTTATATAAGTTTATGTGGTCCCGTTTCCTGGCATACTTTGGAGGAATCAAGACACTCCAATGTATGTACAGTACAGCCACAATCAAATAACCACCCACACTTTCCTTCCTTCGTGCAAGTAAATCAGTATCATATCAAAATATAATCATACAACAACACCTTACGTCAACTCAACCCCCTCAATTATTATTATTATTATGAGGTGCTGCAAAATCATATACGTGTTGTTCTTTATTACCAAGATATTTACTACAATCAGTATCATATCAAAATATAATCATACAACAACACCTTACGTCAACTCAACCCCCTCAATTATTATTATTATTATTATGAGGTGCTGCAAAATCATACACGTGTTGTTCTTTATTACCAAGATATTTACTACAATCAGTATCATATCAAAAATATAATCATACAACAACACCTTACGTCAACTCAACCCCCTCAATTATTATTATTATTATGAGGTGCTGCAAAATTATACACGTGTTGTTCTTTATTACCAAGATATTTACTACAATCAGTATCATATCAAAATATAATCATACAACAACACCTTACGTCAACTCAACCCTCTCAATTATTATTATTATGAGGTGCTGCAAAATCATACAAGTTTTTTTATATTATTATTACCAAGATATTTACCACGATGGAAGGAAAGTATTGGTGGATATTGATTGTGGCTGTACACCTTCGTAATCCAAAATATGTATCCAGGCTTGCTTCGAATAGCCTAATCGAGTATTAAGTGACCCTGTGATGTATGTATGTACCGAAGTCAGAAAATTGGAAATAAATGAGTCCTTCAAATATTGCCATGAAACACACACACTCACCCACATGGAAGGAGCTTAGCCCTAATTGTTTCGTGGCATGGTCAGGTGGAATCAGAAGCCTCCAATTTTCATACAAGATCACAGGGTCCTTACTTACTTAAGCGATTTCAAGCCAATATGAAACAGGAGGATAAACGTTGCAATTGGTTCACTAGTATGTCAAATGATTCGAAACTTCAACAAGACCTGGATACAAATTTTGGATTGCGAGTGTATGTATGTACCAAAAATGCATTATTATTATTATTATTATTATTATTATTATTATTATTATTTTTATTTTTATTATTATTATTATTTTTATTTTTATTATTATTATTATTATTATTATTATTATTATTATTTTCATTTTCATTTTTATTTTTATTTGTATTATTATTATTATTATTATTATTATTATTATTATTATTATTATTACCCACTTGAGGCTCCTGATTCCTCCAAACTATGCCGGGAAACGAGTCATTTTAATAACTATGTGATTGGGTTGTCTGTTTCGTAGCATCGTTTGTAGGAATCTGCTGGGGCACTCTATTTAATTTATTCCCTTATTGATGGAGAAATGGGAGTGAAAAAGACAATTAAGGAATTTTTGTGAAAAGACCAATAGAGAGAGAGAGAGAGAGAGAGAGAGAGAGAGAGAGAGAGAGAGAGAGAGAGAGAGAGAGAGAGAGAATAAATATAAACGAGAGAATACAACAAAAATGAGAGAGAGAGAGAGAGAGAGAGAGAGAGAGAGAGAGAGAGAGAGAGAGAGAGAGAGAGAGAGAGAGAGAGTAAAATAAATATAAACAGGACAACAAGGAACTAATTCGCTCCACCAAATTGATAAAAAAAAGAAAAAAAATACACACAAACACCCGCTTTCAATTTTTACTTCCTTTAAGCTGACAGAAATAAATTGGCACCATTTGCACCATGGAGGAGGCCAAATGAAGCTCTGTGATTGGTTCGTTGGGGCGGGGAAAGGCCAAATGAAGCTCCGTGATTGGTTCGTTGGTGCGCGGCAAATAAATATATATATATATATACGTACACCAGCTTAGCTTTTGTTTATTTCTCTGGGGTGCCGATGGTGTAATAGTTAGAATGCTCGTCTTGCAAGCGACATATCCCGGGTTCGAATCCCGAGTTGGTGGAGTTGTTGGACAATTTTCCCAGCCCCCCCCCCCCCCCTATGTCCCTGTTCACCAAGCAGTAAGTAAGTACCCGAATGTATGTTCCTGTTCACCTAGCAGTAAATAAGTACCCGGCTGTATGTTCCTGTTCACCTAGCAATAAGTAAGTACCCGGCTGTATGTCCCTGTTCACCTAGCAATAACTAAGTACCCGGCTGTAAGAGTGAGGATTGTAACCTTGTGAATGCTGGGGGAAGATGTATTGATTGTAACAACACTGACTGCCTCAAAGACCAACATTAGAGTCTTTTTATGTTCACACACACACACTGCTTGCTGCAAATTAACGTTATTCTCACTGCTATTCAATATTATAAAGTAAGAGAGAGAGAGAGAGAGAGAGAGAGAGAGAGAGAGAGAGAGAGAGAGAGAGAGAGAGAGAAGTATATCTAAAAACATAAATGAGTGACACAACAATACAATTTCATTACCTTAATTCTACTTTCATCATGGTTGCTGTCCCACCTCTGTCTGTGTGTCTGTCACCTTCTCCCTCATCCAGCCTAGTGGGTCTTCAAGGCTTAGAGTTGTCTTATGTCATTCTCTACAGGGTCTTCCAGGCTCTGAGTGGTCTTCTGTCTTCCTCTATAGGGTGTCCTCCAAAGATTAGGGTGCGTTATAGGTAATAAATATTATACTGTGTGGCAAATGCACGTTCCTGATCCTGCAGTGATGCCAGGTCTACTTGTCGAAATTTGCCTAATAACTCCACCTTTAGAATTTCACTTTTTACCTCAACTTCAACATCAGAATTTCCCTTGCCTCAATAATTCCCTGTTTACTCCTGTACTGTACAGTCACGAGCACTAATAAGTATACAGGTATGCTTCGAATACCTAAAGACAGTAAATAAATACACAATAACATCACCATTGGAATTACTTCGTTAGTGAATTGCATGGACCGTTCGAAGCTTCAACCAAACCTGTATACTTATTAGTGTTCGTGACTGTACATTACAGTAGCTCCCAAAACTATCGTTAAAATAAAGAGCTATGCGTTCTAACACAATGGACGATGTAACCTATCTGACATGTACCGAGAATAGTGGGCGGGGAAGGTTTCATTCTGTTTAGTCCGCCATCCTTCTATCCCACTTTAATTGTATTTCGTCTGGTAGAAATTTCCGTTTACTCTTGAACAATATTTATATAATTTCCCTGTGTGAACTTCAAAATTCCCTAAAATAGATCAATTTCCCTGCACCTGGCAATACTGGACTAATCACTGAAATGTAAACAACCACTCTCTCTCTCTCTCTCTCTCTTCTTTATGGTGCTACAGTCGCTCAGAAATTTAATACCGGAGTTATTAGAGGGTTTATTAAATGGGTAAATACATAAATAATAGATAAATACATAATAGATGGGAGTTACCGGTTTTATAATATTGTTTGGATATAATATTATAACCAACAAATTTGCAGCCAACAATAACAATTAAGGTTATCAAGGAACGGAGTGAGTGAAAAAGGAGGGAGAGAAAGGGAGAGTATAAAAAATAAATAGAGGAAGAAGAGATAAAAAAGAGGAAAACAAGAAAGTGTGTGTGTGTGTGTGTGTGCCGTTGAGTGAAAAAGGAGGGAGAGAAAGGGAGAGTAAAAAATAAATAGAGGAAGAAGAGATAAAGAGGAAAACAAGAAAGTGTGTGTGTGTGTGTGTGTGTGTGTGTGTGTTTGTGTGCCGTTGATTGTAAAAGGAGGGAGAGAAAGGGAGAGTAAAAAATAAATAAAGGAAGAAGAGATAAAGAGGAAAACAAGAAAGTGTGAGTGTGTGTGTGTGTGTGTGTGCCGTTGAGTGAAAAAGGAGGGAGAGAAAGGGAGAGTAAAAAATAAATAGAGGAAGAATAGATAAAGAGGAAAACAAGAAAGTGTGTGTGTGTGTGTGTGTGTCGTTGAGTGAAAAAGGAGGGAGAGAAAGGGAGAGTAAAAAAATAAATAGAGGAAGAAGAGATAAAGAGGAAAACAAGAAAGTGTGTGTGTGTGTGTGTGTGTGCCGTTGAGTGAAAAAGTAGGGAGAGAAAGGAGGGAGAGAAAGAGAGAGTAAAAAATAAATAGAGGAAGAAGAGATAAAGAGGAAAACAAGAAAGTGTGTGTGTGCCGTTGAGTGAAAAAGGAGGGAGAGAAAGGGAGAGTAAAAAATAAATAGAAGAAGAAGAGATAAAGAGGAAAACAAGAAAATGTGTGTGTGTGTGCCGTTGAAAATGTTAACACTAGCAAAAAACATACACATAAACACTGACAACAACAAGGACAGATTGATATTATTTTACACAGCGTGGTTAGGTTAGTGTAGCATCATATTAAATGTAAAATAAATCAACTTACATCTTTAATATAATGTGTAAATGTTCCAGTTAATTAAAAATGTGTAAATGTTCCTGTTTACTGAAAATTATATATATATAAATGTGTATAAATACCGATTTGTTAAGGAGAATACTTATTATTGTTATTATTATTATAGCTCGTGTTTTTTTTATATTATTTTATTCGGTGAGTTAGTTCTCTCTCTCTCTCTCTCTCTCATACACACACACATAGAAGTCTCTCTCTCTCTCTCTCTCTCTCAGAAGTAAAAAAAATGGGTATTTATTGAAAGAATTACCGTTTTGCAGCAGTGTTGCCAGATCTGGCTGGGTCCCAGTATTTTGCCCCAGTCATTTATTGTATTTTATCACGATTATTTCCCGGTAGTTTGCCCAGGTTAGGTTCTGGTAGTTTGCCCAGGTTAGGTCCCGGTAGTCTGATGCGGTCTAGGTTAGGTTAGGTCAGGTCAGGTAAGGTCAGGCTAATTTCAAAGTACCCCATTTGAATATGCCCTATCTTGTAAATGGAGCATTTGCGGAGAAAATGCCATAGAAGAAAATAGTCTTAGAATGGTCTAAAATAGTGGGTAATGAAGGTAGAAAAACCGTACGCAATAACGGTAATTCATTCAATATTTACCAACAAATGTAGGTAAACACGAGTACACACACACTTAAAAATATAGATTATTTGTGTGTTATATATTTTTTGTGATTATTCTTTTATTATTTTCTTTCTATTTCCTTCATGCTTGCTGTCTCGCCTCTCTATCACTTCCTGACACTATATGACCTCGCTGTTGTGGCTCCTAATATCGATCGATCAATAGTTAATCGTTGTTATTTTATTGTTATTGTTAAGCCAAGGGAATATTTTGCACCCTATTTGATGTTAGGGTTGGTCAGGTCAGGTTAAGTTAGGTTAGGTCAGGTTAGGTCAGGTTAGAATAGATTAGGTCAGGTTAGGTAATTATGGACAATTCAGAATATAAATGCGTGTGGAATATAGTTACTGCAAACATGATGTATTTAATGTATTTAATATTTCAGAATAATAACATAATTAATATTTCCAACTAATGATAGACGGTATCGTACTTGTCATAGTATTTCCGACTAATGACTTAATACGATCCTTAATATTTCCAACTAACAACATACTTGATATTCCCAACTAATGACATTCTTGATATTTCCGACTATTGACCCATATCCTTGAAATTTTCTACTAATTACATACGGTACTTGATATTTCTGACAAATGACATACAGTACTTGATATTTCAGACTAATAACATGCTTCATGTTCCTGACAAATGATGTACTTGATAATTTTAACTATTGACATACAGTACGATATTTCCAGAACAATGTCCGACAAGGAAGATGAAGCCGAGCCTCAGCAACCCACTGGCCCGGTGGAGAATGCGTGGGCCATCAAGATGCCTGAGTTCAAGAAGGGGGACATGAAGAGCCATCTAATGGAGAAGAGTTCATTCTCCGTCATGTTCCCAAAGTACCGAGAGAAATATATCAAGGAGTGCTGGGCCCTTCTCACCAACAACTTCAATGTAAGTGCTGTACTGAACCTTTAAATGGATACTGTATTATACATTTGGTACATTGGGGCTCCTTGATTCCTCCAAAGTATGCCAGGAAACAGGATTAGATTATCAAATATAATGGTGTCCTTCCTGTTGCTTGGAGTAGTTGGGAGGAATCAGATGCTCCAAATTCACCAACATTCTACTTCCCCCTTAAATATGGACCTAAAATCTTAAATGCAAGTACACCTCGGTCTCGTATAGAACGTCCAATAGGTCGATAGAAGACGTCGTTCTATGTGATACACGTAACCTAAGGGGAAAATCACATTTGGTCGATCAATCACCAAAATTGTCCCTGAAATTAACATAAAATACTTTTCAAGATTTTTCTTGCCTTAATCCTACTGTACACAGTGTACAGGGATGTATGTAAAATGCATTTTACAATTCGTATTAAGGTTTTCGCTGGCGACTCATGTGACAGACGGGTCGGCGGCATCCGAGGTGGTGGAGGTGGTAGGGGGGAGATAGTGCGTGATGGTGGTGGAGGTGGTAAGGGGGGAGATAACGTGTGATCATCGTTTATTTTCTTTTATTAACCATACGCTGGTGTTTCCTTCTCCTTTCTCTTTCCGAGAAATAACTTCTTTATATCGAAGGATATGGCCTTCCGTTTTGTAAATGCACCACCTGGCATGACTGAGCGTTGAAGCTGGTGGTTAATTAACTCTGAATCACTAAAAACGAGCGAGTTACACACGAAATTTCCCTAACTTCAACTTTAGAATTTCCCTTTATGCCTCAATAATTCCCTGTTTACTCTTGAACATTGACGGTCTTTTTGGTATTTCTTCTGGTAAGACTTTCCCTGTTTACTTTTGAACAATCTTTATATAATTTCCCCGTGTGGATTTCAAGATTCCCTAAAACAGAGAAATTTCCTTGCACCTGGCAACACTGGGTAGGGGGAAGGAGCGGGAGAAGTGGCGTTATCACACTCACCCACACTGTACAGACGCCAGTGATATAATTTCCTGACACGTTCATTATGATTTCGCTCGTTTTGTATAAGAACTCCTCGGATTTGCTTCACTTATTTTCGCCACCCGTTCTATATGGATACAATCGTTTTGTAAAATAATTTTAAGCTAATATTTTGGTCGCTCGTTCTATACGAGAATCGTTCTATGTGAACACGTTCTATATGAGACCGAGGTGTACTGTGCCTCTAAATATTTTACTATTAATGTCAGTACTGTACTCTCTGATACAAGCAACAAAATAAATGCACTTAAAATCTCATTTTTATAGCATTGTACAGTTACATGAACTTTTAGTTTGCATCACAAAATACATTTGTAATGGAAAAACTTGTGTTAGAGTTGCTTTTAACAGGTGGAGAGTGAATGAAGCCCTTAGTTACCAGTTTCATATCTTGGTTGGAGTGGACTGTGGATGGATGTGTATAATTATGGTTGTTGCAGGAGTATGGTTTGAAGGCAGACCTGGACCTGATAGAGGGAATAATGACGGTGGCTACAACAAGGAAGACCTGGGACCCTTACATCATCCTTAAAGCCAGGGACGTCATCAAGTTGCTGGGACGTTCTGTACCCATTGAACAAGCCGTCAAGGTGCTCAAGGATGACTGCACACACGAGGTTATTAAGGTGGGTGGTCTGTGTGTGTGTTTATGTGTGTTTATCAATGCTTGTGCCAGGCCCTCTTGCTTGCTGTCCCACTTCTATATTGCTTTCTCCTTCATCCTACAGGGTCTTCCTGTCATGCCAGGATGGTCTTCTTTCACCCTCAAATTAATCTTAGGCAACAACACTGATGGTATTGATGATTGTGCAGTACTGGTACAATGATTCCCTAGACACAATATAGAACCATTGTCAACACCACTGATCATTATTCCTGCACATGATGGCTCCCTCCCTAGACACAATGGAGCCATCGTACCGGCCCCAAGCCTTCATTAATACCCACAATATTCTTGCATACGACCCCTAACACGGTACAGCTTTCCCTCCTTAGAGACAATACATAACCGTTATCAACACCACCAGTGTTTATTCTTACACACAACCCCTAACACAGTGCGACATTCCTTCAGATCCGTGGGATGGTGCGCAACAAGGACCGGTTTGTGAAGCGGCGTCAGCGTCTGATTGGCGCCAACGGAACCACACTCAGAGCCCTGGAGCTGCTCACTGGATGCTACGTACTCATACAGGGTGGTACTATCTCAGCCATTGGTCCTCACAAGGGGGTGCAGCAGGTGAGGGGGCTCTTCCTATGTTGATTGTTTGTTTTGTACCTGTGTGTGTGTCAGAAAGAGAGAGAGAGACAGACAGACAGAAAGATACAGGCAGAGAGAAAGATTTTTTTTTCTTGATGCAATACCATCAGTATCAAGGTTTGTGTTGTATATAGATGTGACATGAGTGTACAACAACATATTTTTCCAGGTGGTACAAGTAGTGAAGGAGACGATGAAGAATGTGCATCCTGTTTACCTCCTCAAGACTCTGATGATCAAGAGGGAACTGATGAAGGATCCAAACCTGAAGGTGAGTCCCAGGGCCATATGCAACAACATTCATGGTGTTGACGATGGTGTGGCAACGGTATGACAACTCCCTACATGAACAGAGCCATCGTACTGGTACCACCACGCCATCGTCATCACCATATTCTTGCATACGGCCAACAGCTTGGGTCGTGCGGTATGCAAGAACATCCACCAATGTTTTAATGGTGACATTGTAACTTTACAATGACTCCCTTGACACACTATAGAGCCAGCCATGGTACCGGTATTGTGCAATCGTCAACACCATGGATATTCTTGCATACTGACCCTCTCTGGATGTGGATCCCCACCTCTTAGATGTGTTATGTAATCAGAATACAAAAGAATGTCTTCCAAATATAATATTCATTACAGTACAGTAGAACTTTGATATAACGCTAATAAATATTTGTATCCACTACTGTACTTCATTTTATACTTGGTCCCTCACTGAAGACCACCAAATGTTCTCCCAGGCTTCTATTATTCATTACCATACAGGATACACAGTTTATGTGTCATATTGGGTGTATGTTAAATAACAAGTATTAAATATCTTTGCATAGTATCGAGAACCAATTGTAATTCCTAGTTCCTATTTAGGCCAAGGCATCTTCCAGGTTTACATAATGTTTTCATCGTCACATTAACTCATTTTTATAATTTGCATTTCATAAATTATACCCAAGAGAATTATGCTATTGTAAAATACCAGTCACAAAGTCATCATCCAGTCAGGATACACAATGAAGGACATATATATATACCCAGTAACATGGGCCACACTCCCTTTCACTCCCCCTTTCAAGCCAACTAAATTCTCGGCTTCCACTCGTACCAATGACCAAAGAAATACTTACTAATGCGAGGTATGTTGTCACTCCCCCTTTCAAACCCAATAAATTCCTTGCTCCCACTCACATACACACACTCAAGTTCTAGCACCCACGACCAAAGAAATATTTACTATTGCAAGTTATACTTCTTGCCAACACACAAGTTCTTTGCATCCACAACAAAAGTGAAATATTTACCGATGCAAGTTAATATAATATATACGTTGCCAACAGAGTGAGAGCTGGGCAAGGTTCATCCCAAGTTTCACGTCCAAGAATGTTCCAAGGAAGAAGCCCAAGGTGACGAAGAGAAAGAAGCCATACACTCCCTTCCCCCCCGAGCCCACCGAGAGGAAGATCGACAAGGAGATGGAGGAGGGGAAGTTCTTTGTGGAGCAGGAGGCGGCGCGGAAGAAACCCAAGAAGCACCAGATCACCGAGGAGAAGAGGAAGGAAGTGCAGGAGAAGCAGAATGCAAAGAGGGCCAAGGCATTTGTGGCACCCATCGAGCCAAAGTTTGGGGCAGACCAACCCAAGGGGACAAACAACGAGGTGGACGTGGAAGCCCTCAAGAAAAAGGTCAAGAAGAAGGCCCAGAAAAAGAAAGCGTGATGAGACAAATCCCTGAAGAAAAAGGTGCAGAAAATAAAAACTTAAAAAACAGTCCAGAAGATGAAAGCGCGAGACAAGTCCCTCAAGAAAAAGGCCCAGAAAACGAAAATGTGAAACAAGCCCCTCAAGATAAGCGTCTGGAAAAAGGCACAGAAAACAAAGGCATGAGACAAGTCCAGGAATGTCCCACCAGTCAACAAGAAAAGGAAAGTCTTGGCCAAGTTGTAAAGTATCCCGGTCTAGACACAATAGAAAGTATCACACGGGTAAATATTATGTTGTTTGAAGATTTAATAACTCAGTCAAGAAAACAAGTGATCAAACTGGTCATTTCTCTATTGTGCTTTTTTATAGAAATATCCCAATAAAAAGAAAAAAAAATATGAAAGAAGTTATTACTGTGCTTAATGAAGAAATATTGGTAAAGTGCATATCATAGTTTTCATGTTTTTTTTGTTTGTTTTTTTATTATGTTGTTGATATTGTGTTATGTCCCAGTATGTGACCTTAAAGGGAGGACATTATTTTGCTAAACATATCGGCTACTGATTCCTCCAATCTGTACCAGGAATCAAAATCCCTAGTGTTAATAATGAGGGATTTGTTTCATGATCAAGTTTGGAGGATTCATTAGCCCTCCTCCCACTTCTCATTATCACACTCTTCCGTGTCCTACTTTTTTTTCTCTTCAATCTTTTCCTCTGTGCTTGCTGTTTCACTTCTTTAAAAACACCTTCTGCCAGGCCTAGGGTGGTCTCCTTTCTTTCTCTTCAATCTATTCTTTCCTCTGTGCTTTCTGTCCCTCCTCCATTATGATACAAGGTCTTTCTGGCCTAGCACAATCTATATATTTCTACTTTACATCATCATCCCCCTGTATTCTACTTACTTCCTTCATGCTTGCTGTCCCACCTCTCTATCACTTCACTCATCCTACCATACCTACAGGGTCTTCCAGGCCTTGGGTGGTCTTCATTCATCCTCAGTCAAAACAACCATCATTCCTCTTTATAATCTACTGTATTGTATGTATAATATATATGCAGTATACATTGACATGCTATTTATATGTATACAGTCACACACTAGTACAATAAAAATAATAAAAGTACCAGTACGTCGGTTCATTTCCTCGTAAGCTAAACATTTTTACACCCATTAATTAATTGTAATGTTACTGTTTTGATATTTACAGCTGGACAAACTGCTCAAACACTGATGTTTTTCAGACTTGAGCCAAAGTATTAAATTATCTCGAATCTAGGAGAAGTAACCAAATGACATGTACTCAATTATAGGAGGCCAAATTTAACACCCGGAGAGAAAGGGAGATGGGAATGAAAGGGAAAGGACAGATGACATCACCAGCTCCTCCTCTTAGACAGGATTGTTCAACATAAAAGGGATGATGATGTGATGTAGAAAAAAAATAAGACTGTACTTGGCCAGCAGGTAGTACTCAACCAACCCTGTGAGGTAATCAATTGAAGGATGAAAAAAGACCTGAAAGTCCCTGTAGGACGAGGGAGAAAATGAGAGAGAGGTGGGACGGCAAGCACCAAGGAAACGGAAGGAAGTTACTGTATAGGAAAGAGTATACAAAATAAAATTACCCTTTAACAACAACAATAAGAATACTTTATTTGAAGGGTATGCACACACTCGCTATATACAGAATACATTACATACGTTCTAATCCTACTACTGTATAATTATCATGACTTCTTTGCCTCTACAGGATCATACCCATCTTTCATCTGTTCTTTAAAAATGAGATACTCTCTTTTGCGATCAAAGTGTTTGACCCAGGACGCTGAACAGAGACTCTCATACCCACTCCTCAGTTCCTTGCAGCTCTCCTCTGTACCTGAAGGAAGAAATCTTGTCATCATTTGCCAACACAGAATAATAATAATAATAATAATAATAACAATATCATCTTAGCCGTGGTTTGATTGACTTGAGGATGGGAGAATACTGCCCTATGAATTTGCCAACATGATATATTATTAGCTAATTTGCCAAGAGAAAATTATATATTTTATGTCAAGATATGATATTAATTGTTATTAATTAATGAATAACAGAAGCCTGGGAAAACATTTAACTGGTGGTATTCAAAGAGGGACTGAGTGTAAAATAAAGTGGTGGATACCAGCATTTATTAATTGTATTTATTCACTGTATTGTATATTGACGGACTACAGTACTGTGCTTACCTCCATTATCAAGGCATTGCCAGTATTTGTCCCGGGCATCCCAGCACTGGTACCGCGCTTCCTTGTTTGGGAACTGACTTGCTTTTACGCCCTCTTCCCTCGGCATGCTGACCCAATGCTGTAACAACACACTCATAGTAACAACACACACTCATAATAATGAAACACACACTCAGGGATATCATAATATGCTAAATATAAAATATGGGGAGAATACTGAGTTGATAAACCGGAGCAACACATCCCATTATCTTTGTTAATCCGATCCAGTTTCCCGTTATAATTTGGAGGAATCTAGGCACTCTAATGTACCAAAACTTTATTACCCCTAAATGTCTTTTGATGCACTGAAACCTGGGCACCTAACCTGGGTAAACTACCGGGAAATAACCGTGGTAAAGTACAGGAAATGACCGGGGCAAAATATTGGGACCTAGCCGGAACTGGCAACACTGCTACAAAACGGTAATTCTTTCAATAAATACCCAGTATTTATCTAGACTATTACCGTTTTATAGCAGTGTTGCCAGATCCGGCTAGTTCTAGGTATTTTGCCCAGGTCACTTCCTGTACTTTACCACGGTTATTTCCTGGTAGTTTGCCCAGGTTAGGTCCCGGTAGTCTGCTGCGGTCTAGGTTAGGTTAGGTCAGGCTAATTTCAAAATGCTCCATAGGATATGGGGCATTTCCGAAGCAAATGCCATAGAAGAAAAGTGTCTTAGAATGGTATAAATTAGTGGATAAAGAAGGAAAAAAATATCGTAATACCAACCGGCAATAGAGTAGATATTTACCTATCAAACTTATGGAAATTTGACCATAAGAACATATATCAGTGAAAATTAGATATCTAGCTCATGTGTAATTCGGAAATAATTCAGAATTAACACCTTTATTTACCCTTATTATTACCTGTATTAAGACTTCAACTGATGTTATTTATCCTCACAATACTACCAATGGTCTTACTCTAGTATAAGTAGTACAGGGAAACCATTAAAATGATAAAATACACTATAATAATAATAATAATAATAATAATAATTCTCTCACGTCTTACACAACAACAACAATATTATAATGGTTTCGGCACGATTGTTTTTCGGCTACCATTAATTATTTTTTTTTTTTTTTCCTTATGTGTGTATGTATTTTGTGTGTCTGTGATAGTTGATTGTGTGTGTGATATTCCTCTTATCTAATATCTATAACTGTCTTATTTTATTTTAATTGTGAGATGTTTCAGACTGGTTTTAGTAGGATATGCTGGGTTTTTTCGGCTACCATGAATGATTTTTTGTGCGTGTGTTATCTAATTTCTCTTATCTTATAACTTCTTCAAATTCAATAGTCATTTCCAGCTGTCCTTTATTTTTATTAATATTAGTTTTGGTATACCTTATTTTTTATTAAGGCTTACAGGACACACGGGCGCTTTGGTGGTGGCCACGCACCAAAAGGTCTCTAGAGGCTCTAGCTTGTGTGGCTGATATCGGTGATTTGTGGCAGACTGGTCCGTGTGTACGGCTGGCGGCGGCACACAAACCACAGGCCCAGTGGCGGCCATAGAGGTGGGAAAAATTTGCAGGCCACCGAGCGACCCCATGTGGTCTGTGTGTCCTGGGCCTAAAATGCAAATGATCATAGTCTAGGTCAAGGGAATATTCCCTTGACCTTGATCATAGTCATCTGACCACAGAGGCCGACACACTCGCTGGTGTGTTGGGGTTGACTTCAAAACAATGGGAAGCCACGTCCTAGTGTGGCCACCACAAAGCGCCTGTATGTCCCGGGCGGCTGGGCGCTTTGTGGTCGCCACACAGGGACGACACCAGTCATTGTATCACCGCTGAAGAAGACAAAAGTCGTCGCTCAAACTATACGTATGGTAATAAATCTTATGTCCACGGTCCATAGAATGTTCTGTGGACTGTGCTTTTGTCTACCACTGTGTTTTTTTCTTCGCCTTCACGTCCCCACTACAGCAGAGCGGCGCCTTGCAGCAAACTACACAACACAGCCACTCATTCACCCAATTGAAATAAAATAAAAATGTATTCATGGTTAAATGAATATTTTATCATAGAAACAAAATTATTATATTATATGATTTAATTCAAGAGAAAGAAAAGAGACACCACTAGGCCAAAAAGACCCTGTAGAACGAGGGAGCAATTAAAAGGATGAATTGATTTGAAAATAAATTAAATTAAAACTGGCCTGTTGGTTGGATTAGCTAGATTAGAGGTGATATAGGTGGGACAGCAATCACGAAGGAAGTAGAAGGAAATGAGGGACAGTTAAAGAGAGAAATGGGAATGGTTCGGCTCCGAAGGGGAGCCCAAACCCATACAGTATCGACCACATGTCAACAGGCACTATCCACCCCCCATGGAGGCTGTCTCTTCTCCGAATCTCCATTACCAATAAAATTTTAAATAAAGATATTGCCGGTTTTGGTAATATTCTTTCAACATAATTAGGGACCCTGTGTGATGTACAGTAGTAAGAAAATTGTAGGTAAATGAGTTCTTCAAATATTGCCACGAAACACACACACCTATATGGAAGGAGCTTGTTTCGTGGCATGGTCAGGAGGAATCAAAAGCCTCCAATTTTCATACACGTACACAGGGTCCTTAAGTCAACACCATGCAAACTGTACACTGGTAGCCTCCTAATAACAAGATGTGAGGATAGATCAATGGGCTGTATGCAAGAACATCCGTGGTGTTGATGATGGAGTATGTTGCTTGTCCATAGAGCCATCGCACTGGTACCCAAACCATCATATGCACCACAAATGTTCTTGAATACCGCCCGCCCATTTCCTCATGTTTCCGCATAACTGGTTGATGGTTCTCAGGGCTGCATTCAAGAACATTCATGGTGTTGACAATGGCATGGTACCTGTACAACAACTCCATAGATAAATAACAGAGTCGTCGTACCGGTACCACACCATCGTCTACACCAAGGAGGTTTTTGCATAAGATGGTCAATTTCATGCCAACTAGTACACCACACACCAGGTCATAATTAAAGAGTACCCAATACTGTACTAGGGTGGTACCAGAAAACAGATGAATATAAAAGATTATAATTCAACAAAATATTGTAGACATGAAGAGTGACCCAAGGTAAATCAGCAAAGTAGATAGTCAAGATACAATGTTTGAGGGGTTCATTTCTTTTAATTGAAGTGGAGGGTTACCGACTCCTTCAAACTACACCAGGAAACAGTTCTGTCTGTAGCATAGTTTGGAGGAATCAGTAGCCCTCCAATAGCATCAAGAGGAGATCGTGTACTCAAATTGGAGGCTTCTGATTCCTCCCGACTACTCCATGAAACAAGCCCCTTCAGTGTATCCAATTTCTCACTACATTGAACTCTCATTTTGCATTGGGATTATATATTTGCAATAGAGTGTGTGTCATGAATGTATGTATTGTACTATAAACACATATTGTACACTACATTACACACCCATAATACCAGTGTACTGTACAGTCGGCGGCAAATGTCCTGTCGCTACATCTGCAAAGTCATAAAGTAAGTATGGAAATACTTAGGGGGCTTGTAAACTGAAAAACCAGAGAAGTATATTAATTTACCCCCTGGATATCATATTTATGTATGGTGACTGTGTTTATTCGATGATTAATCTTTATGTTATCTTTGAAGACGTGCTGAGTGAGGGGACACGACTTTTGCCGCCAGCTGTACAATGAGGGGTTTCTGTACAGTTTCATTATACACCCATAATACCGTGTAATATGAGAGTTCACTTTACACTATTTTCAGTTACATTTCCGTTTGGTAACAAAAGTTGCTGAGGATGCGAGAAAAAATAGGCAGGATATTTATTTCATATATTTTTGGCATGGTATTATTAACCAAACTTACCTAATTGAAATTCATCTCAGATATAAAGGCAATTCCTGAAAATCATAATAACAATGTACGTGTGGTCAAAGTACAACTGCGGACAAGAGACAGATGCACTTCAAACGGGTCCCTCATTAGGCATACGATAAGACGCGTTGCCTCTACCACAACGTCTCGTCCTACCTTATATAATGCTCATTGAGGGGCCACGTTTCATGTGTGTCTGCTTCATATGTCCACAACTGTACATACCTAGAGAAGGAAAAAAAAAAATCATATTAAAACCTGTGGTAAAAGCACCCAATAATAATTACATATCATGGTCCGAACGAAGACGATACAGTGAATAATAATAATAATGACAATAATAATAATAATGACAATAATAATAATAATAATAATAATAATAATAATAATAATAATAATAATAATAATAATAATAATAATAATAATAACAACATCTAGCGTGCTGTAGCTTCTCAATCCTCACAACACAACACAATACAATACAAAATTTTTATTATTATGAATTGGGCTTATCCACCACTGATGTGAGAAGATCTAACTGTGGTACTATTATATTTAAGGGGCCTTCAGATTGTGTTGGCAGGCAGACTGGAGGCTACTGGATTCTTCAAAGTACATCCATCAACGTCGGTGGTGTTGCCGGTGTCATGGTACAGGTACGATGACTCCACAGACACACCACAGGGCCGTCGTACCGATACCATGCCATCGTCAACACCACCGATATTCATCCTTGCATACGATGAATACTATACTCCCTCGGTAAAGTTGTTGGGTTTTTTCCCCGACTGTCTGGAGAAAATGTAGAGCCTCCAGTTTGCCCCCACCATCATCATCATCATCATCATCACAAGCCCCTCAGAACAAAAGAGGTACTGTACATTCCTCTCACTGCATCTTCCACCACACATTACAATCGACCCTCGATATACAATAAACAAATGCTGGTATCCATCACTTCATTTTACAATCAGTCCCTCATTGAAGATCACCAAATATTTTCCAAGGCTATTGTTATTTATTATCTATCAGTTCATTTTACTCTCAATCCCTCATTGAAGATTATCATATATTTACCCAGGCTTCTGTTATTCATTACCCATCACTTCATTTTACACTCAGTCCCTCATTGAAGATCACCAAGCAAATGTTTCTCCAGGTTTCTGTTATTCATTTTTCCATAACTTCATTTTACACTCAGTCCTTCATTGAAGATCATCATATATTTTCCCAGGCTTCTGTTATTTATTACCATACAGATTTATCAGCTATTTACTGAGCCTGTGTTAAAAGGATCGATATGATCCATTTAATTATCTTATATCAAGGGCCTAATGTATTATCAAAGAGACATTGGGGTAATGACATGCTTTCCTTACATATGTACTTTCACAATACAATATTTTCTACACATACTGAATTGATAAGTGAAGTTTTAACAAACAATAAATTTTTTTTTTTTTCGTACAATGGCTGACTGTCTTGTTTCCATACTGTACCAACATACACATGAGGTGTACAGTAATATTCGTTAGCAGGTAAATACTATAAATAACTTGATGGGTAGTACAGTGTTGGTGGTAAATCTGGAGCAACTGATTCCTCCAAACTATTCCAAGTTATACGTCACCATCACTTTTGTTATTCAGGTCCCGCTTCCTGGCATACTTTGAAGGAATCAATGTACCCAAAGTATACTCATATTACCTGGTTAACAATGTGTAAGTTTCCTTGTCAGAATAAGATAATCTGGTACAGTATTGACCAATGTTTATCTCCACTACTGATAAGGGAAGATACAGTACCTACCCTTGATATAATTATACCACTGCAAGACACTTTGGATGGTATCATTAAATGAGGATAAGGCTCTTCGTCACTCAAATCGTATTATCTTGCAGTGCGAATTAGCGATGACACATCCTTTCCTTCCTCGTTTAATAATACGACCCTTTGCCTTTTTTCCTCTTGATAAATGTAAGTTATATATCACAATACTAAATATTACTTAATCCACGGCTCACTATTATCCACAACACACACCGTCCACCCACGACCCCCCAACGCACCGTATGCAAGAACCAGTAGATGAAATATGATTATGGTAGTGGTGGTGGTGGTGGTGACTACTATGATGTGGAAAGCTGTCACTATCACCACCACCTTACCACTGACTCTCCTTGCATACGGACCACACACACAACACAACACACGCCTCGTAAACCGTGCCAAATTATACCAGTTTGATCTGATAATGGGCCATATTCAAGAACATTCGTGGTGCATACAATGGCGCGGCACTAGTACGATGACTCTGTTGTTTGTCTATGGAGCCATCGTATCGGCACCGTGCCATCGTCAACACCACGAATGTCCTTGCATATGACCCAACGTCTCAAGCTTATTGTGGCTAAAGCTTACTAAAGACAGGAGAGTACTTTATTTAAATAAGCTGATAAACTTAACTATGTACCCTCTCCTGTCCCAAACCAACCTTCTATATTCATATTCAGACAATCTAAGAAATAAATTTATTTTTACATAACTTATCTAAAAGTTTGATTATTTACATTACTTAGTCTGACAAAACAAATCTTGATGCATCTCTATCTATCTTCCATCTAATGTTCTCAATAACCAAAAACATCTTACCCTCCATCTGACATTCACAATAACTAAACTAATATTCTCCAAAACTACTTTTAACTAATTTCCAGCAAGCAAACTACAGCACGGATAATTTAGCCGTGTGTGTGTGTGTGTATGTGTGTGGTAGTTGTAGGGTGAGTGTGTGGATGGATGGATGGATGGAGGGCTGGGGGGGTTTGTCTAAGGGTCATAGGAAAGAAAAGATAAAGGTTCGGCAATTATGATGCTGACTGGTACACTGTCTGCTGTGGGTCAATAATTGTATCCTGATCCAAGACACAACTTGAGACTCTACCAACCTCACACTCCATACAGTACTCCCAAAACATACACCATTATTAGACCCTTGGTTGATAGAGATTCGTACCGTGCCTCGGATCAGGACAGAAGCACTGACCCCCAGTGTACGTTGAGGCTCCAAATACATTAACTGCAGCCATTGTTAACATTCATCATTCACTGCCTAACCTGTAAACATTTCTGACCATGACCCTACCACCCACACACACATACACACACATGAAAATTGTCCTTCATTCACAGGTCAGACCCGCTCACTACACACAGATCTGGGAGGTGTTTCCATCTCCTGACTGCGAGTACGAGGGGGATGGTGTGTGAATGAGGGTCGTATACAAGGATATCCATTGGTGGTGTTGACGATGGCGTGGTAAGGGTACGGTGATTCCCTAGACAAGGTGTAGAGCCAGCCATCGTACCGGTACCGTGCCATAGTCAACACCAAGGACGTTCTTGCATACGAACCCGAGTCTTACAGCAGGACAAAGAATAATGTGCCAGTGTGATAGAGACCCACTTAGCTGTAGAGAACTGAACCACCGCCTGCCCAACCAACATGTCCAGTCAACAATACTTTCACTGTGCAATTTTTGGAGTGAATGAAAAGGGGAAGAGAGTAGATTGTGCTATGCCAGAAAGACCTTCCACCAAGAAAGAGAATTATACAAGAGAGATGGAACAGTAAATACGGAGGAAAAATGAGGAAAGGAGGGACAGGTGGAAGAGAGGGATTGGCCACTGAATACCTATGAAGCTCTATTGAGGTTACAGAAGGACATTAAACCCCCTCAATGATAACCCAATGCCAAGTTTCAAACTGAGAAAGTCTATGATCCAATATTTATGCTTAATTCAAGTGTCCATGAATTAGTTTTAACACAAGTGTCTGTAATTCACTGAACACTTCTTGGCAGAAAACTAATGTACAATAATCACTAATCTTTCTCAATAACAAAGTACAGTACAGTGCTGTATTGTTTCCATTGTGCTATACAAGGGGATAAATTACAGTACAGTACATTATTATAATATGATCCCCCCCCTCCTCCTAACCAGACCATTACTGATCATATAGCTATTCTGAAATTAAATGAAGCCACTGTCCCTCTCTATATGGTTGGTGAGGGGCAGTCTCAATCTTGTTATTCAGATGCAAAGTGAGATTTGATATGAGGGTGAAAGAAGACCGCCCTATGCCTGAAAGACCCTGCAGGATGAGGGAGAGGGTGATAGAAAGGTGGGACAGCAAGCACAAAGAAAATAGGAAGAAAAGAGTTACATAAATATAGACTCCTTGTACTATTATAGTCGTCTTAATTACCTACTCGAGCTTACAACTTCTGCATGTGGTTCAAAGAGTTAACCATTTTCTATCCGCCATTTTACGTATCCATCCCAGGAGGAGGAAATTTCATGTTGAACATATGCTCTTTTCACCCACATCCAACCATTAAAAGTTCTGTATCCATTATCATCATTATTATTAGCCCATTCCCCTTTTTTTCCCACCACAGAAAATTACTGGCCAAGCCATAGTAGTTCTACCATTACTCAAACTGTGGATACCATTGCAGTAATATCACAGCAGAAAGTCAAGCTCAAAACATACTACTCTGTTCTGGCACAACTTTAGAGCTACAGAATGTGAATGATAAATTATGTATGAGTTACAATCCAAAGTGTGTGTTTTCATTATACAGTACATTTACAGACGGCCTCAATATTAACACAAATTTATTGAACACAATTACTCAAACATAGAATCATCAGATCACTTGGTCTACGAGGTAACGGAGCATATAGTTCTACAAAAAGAATACTAAGGTGTCAAAAATGAGGGACTCGAGTATACTAAGTGATGGATTTAAGCATAACATTGTATTATATGAAGGGCTGCCTGTATACACTAAATAAAAAATATAAATTCAATACATAATTTGGATATTTCTGTAGCTCTTATAATTATGGTGTTCTGGATATCTCATAGCTTTTGTGAATTGTTATAGGTACAATAAGTTGCATATTTCTGTAGTTTGTATGTTATATTCTATAGCACATGGTTGTATCTCTATGGCGACTGGACATGTGTGTTGGGGAAGGGGAGTGGCCGGTTCTCACATCCCAGAGTATCCCAGGGAGCAGTGAGGATAATCATAGTGAAGAAGCTTACAATACTGGGAGTAAAAATGATACACTAAAACTTCCAACTAATGGCGTTCCGTTCTCACTTCCCATTCACAGGAACGCATGTGGTAACTCATTAAAAGCTTTCTCTATGTATGCATCAAAGAATGGTTTTTGAGCTTTTAAAAACTTTCATCTAGCAAATTTTTAGTCTATGCCTAGGAATTGAAGCTTTTAAACTAATCAAACTTTAATCAATATTGTGAATTTTATTTTCTAAAAGAAGCTCTTAAGGGGTTAAGATATTGTCCACAAACTGGAGGCTGCTGAATACTCCAAGGAGTGCCAAGAAAAAGACTGCATCATTATACTCATTGGTTGCTTGTCTTCCAACACATTCTGGAGGATATTGTAGCCTCCACTTTAACAACAAGTGGACCCCTTTGAGTACATCTGAGTGAGGCTCGGGTACATTTAATGAAAGTTAACATTGAAGGAAATCAGAAAATACAAAGTTCAACTCACTTCTTAAGTAAAAAGCACATTGACTTCTTTACCATTAAGTACCAAAATATTACACAAATTATGCACATAAAAAAATCACTAATAAAATTATAATCAACTCTTTGTTCTATAGACAAATCACATGTCATTCCACTCCTAGTTATGTACATTATAAAAGTTCAATATTTTGCACAAGTGGAATTCTCTATGTGGCAGCAAAGTTAACTTGGATCCATACAGAACTAAAGTGTTAGCTGTTAGTATAGTACTGGCTTAGTAACTCCAGTTCCTCACCTTCTACACAAAGATATGAACACACAATAAGTCTTAAGGAAAACAATAATAATTAATAATTATAATTAATAATTATAACTTTAACAATATTAAAAAACAACAAAATATCCACAGCATTGGGACATGTCACCTCCTTCCCTCCCTCAGTGTGGCGGCCATCCCTCGTACAGTACACGACACATCAAGGGCCGTTCACCCACAGACACACACATACACACCAGAAACACAGATTCATCACGTCTGCCATTTTGCTAACTATCCTCCACATAGATCCACATGCCATACTAGTCTTCCCTGTGCTAGTACTGTTCCTTCAAAACCAACTTCGTGTATTCACAGTAATTGCAATTTGGTAACTATCCTCCACTGAAATGCACGAGCCATACTAGATGTCTCCATGCTAGGACTGTAACTTGATATTGTATCTTGAAATCAACTTGGTATATTCACAGCTAATGACACTGATGATTCTACCCTTATGAAGTTCTCAATGACTCTTACTTCAATTCACAGGCCTGAAATTTGATGTTTATATACAGACAGAAAAGTTGGTAAGGCAACCGGATCTGTGGATATAAATGATACCTACATTATACATTCCAACACTTCCCAAAATGTAATGTAGTGATTCTTGTATTATCTTTCAATATCCTTAGTTAGCTCAAAAAGTTCATTCAAAGCAACTTAGAAAGTAGCCTCATGACAATATGGCTGCCATATAATTTTGAAAAAAAAAAAAAAAAAATAAGAATAGATTTTACTATATGGATAAATAGATATTTACATATTCATTAATATTTGTGGTAATATGGAAGAACCAAAAACTAAGCATCTAAGAGGTCAATGACTTTTTAGAAAAAACCTTCTACTCAGATTTCCTAATGATTAATACATTCCTAACAATAATTTCCTAATAATTTTGCTAATATTTATATATTATTCCTGTACAGTACTATTACCCAAGCTACCTCCACTCCCTTTATTTCTTCCTTGACATGTGCCAATGTTTTGTTTTCATTATGGAAGAAACAGAATTTTGAATCTTTTGGATTTGAGACAAAATCCCTTGGGGTAAAAGATAATGCTTCCTCAAGTCACAAGTTTTGTAATTAGAACTTAACTGTAAGGCAAGATTAGTGAAGCTGGGAGGGGATCCAAGGGAATAAAGCAACTTACTGTACCTAGATATTCATAACAAGTTGCAGGAAAATATGTATGTATTCTGAACATAGATTTTTGTGATCAATTCAAAGGCAACTTAATAATTGCCCATAACATGCATATCACCTCTGTACATCCATTCATTTCCCATTCACAGTGCAATGGCTTAGTAGTTATTACATTTCTACCAAGGCTATCCCATAAGGGGAGTTTCCAAAAAGAAACAAGCTACCAAAGCTATAATTACAGACAGTCAACACATATTTCCTAGACAAACCTCACACATTATCAGCAAAAAAGAAAAAGAAAAGAAAAGGAAAAGAAAAAAAAAATGGTAGTACAACTCAGACATCAAAATGGCAGAAGTAATTTGTCTCTGTTTCTTCATGGTCTCTACCCACCTAAGACATCCAATCCATACCAGCTTTTGAAGTGTTACATGTGGACAAAAATAACAGGCATCAAGGAAGCTTATTTTGGCCACGAGTGAAGTGCATGTTATATCAGAAGTATTTATTGGACGTCTCCAGCGGGCGTCTCATCACTTCACAAAGATCTGGAATGCCCTCAGCAGCAGTGGTGATATCAGGGGCTATATGCAAGAAAAGTTACAGGTGAGGCGACAACAACAAAAGTGAAGACCAGCACGATTGATGGGGTGGTATGCAAGAACATTCGTAGTGTTGACGATGGTGTGGTACCTGTATGATAACTCCATAGACACACTACAGAGCCGTCGTGCCGGTACCACATCATTGTCAACACCACCAAGTTCTTGCATACGGCCCAAAGTTCCTACCTGGAGCCATCGTCATGTGAGTCTTTGACAGATCTCGGTCATTGCCCGGCCCATGACTTTATCCTGTATACAGCCTCCAGCCTCACACCGACCCCACGGACAACACAATGCTGAACGTCCCAGTCCCAGTCCCAGGTAGCCTCCAGCACAACATTGGTCAGACCTCACCTCACCTCACTAGGCAGGAAGGATGTTTGCTCTCACGTCACAGTCCCAGGTCGGGTCAGGTCATCTCTTTCGGTCCAGAGTCACCATCAGGTCACCTCTTTCTGTCCAGGGTCACCTTTACAGTCCCCCGCCCTTAATTAAACTCGTACCAACAAGCACTGATGCCAATTAAGCGGTTTTCTGACAGCCATTGAAGTGTAAATTTCTGATGTCTGAGGATACTTTCTTGTGGAGGATATGAGATGGTATAGTGATGGTTTTTATGAATAAAAACTATCACTAATTGTTTTAATGAAAAATTTAAATAAAAAATTTACACCATCGACAGTAGAAAATCGACTAGATTGGCAGCCGCACCAACAAGGCAAGATATTGAGAGAAAGCTAAATATTGATCATTACAAGTGCTGCTGATCCAAGGGCAGGACTGGGTGTCTGTGATGCCTCCCAGGGACACACACGGTGCGTATTTTACATCACACTGGGCTGGGTTCCTCGCACGCCAGCTGCAACCCCCAACCCTAACCTCGACTCCCACCAACACCCCCTCCCCGGCTGGACTACTACTGGTCGGGAGGCAGTGGCTTGAGCTCTTTTATCTGCTTAATCAGGTAGGCTTTCTCGTCATTAAACTGCTCGTCCTCGGAGCGGTCTGTGTGGAAGCGCGTGAGAAACTCGACCAGCTTGTCCTGGTTGCGCAGAAGGATCTCCAGGATGGGACGTGGCTTGTCTGGGTTGGCCACGAACACCTTGAAGACGTGGAAGGCCTCAAACTGGATGTTGCGGGACTTCTCCTTCAGCATGATCATCATCAGCTTCAGGTTGTCTGGGTTGCTGATGTATCGCTTCATCACCTGTCGGACCAGAAGGTAAGAGCAAACTCCAACATCAGAAAAACAGTACAGTATACCAATGTCAACCAGCTGTTTTCACCATACATAAATGCAAGTAACTCCTATAAAATTAAATATATAAGAGTTGCAGTTGTCTAGTAACAGTATGCAGTAGAAAGTTTAAGGAAAAGGACCATGCTATAACATTTCTCACTTATATGAACGGCCAATATAGAAAAGAGGAAACTCTAAGTGACTCACGGAGAAGTTGTGTCTGTCTAATAATAACTCGCCAAGCAGTTTGAGGGACTGTCTGCGAGTGACGTAATTGTCCGAGTTGAGGAGGTGCTCATACTGGGAGAAGACTCGGTCGTAGTTCTGCTCAAGGAACTCTGCACACAGTATCTTGTGTTTTGTCAAGAGCTCCTGAAACACACATACAAGGTTAGGGACCATATGCAAGGACATCCGTGATGTTAATTGTGGTATGGTATCGGTACAACCACTCCAAAGGCAAGCTACAGAGCCATTGTACCGGTACCATGCCATCGTCAACACCACGGATAGTCTTGCATATGGCCCTAGGACACACACAAACACTTTGAGAAGTAGTAGTTATTGACAATGTTTTACTACTGCCTCTCACCTGAAGTAGCAGTAGAATGTTGTCAATAAGGTTTCTCCACAATAAATTACATTTCTTTATTGACTGTTGCTACTAATATTGTATTTTACAAGACATCTGGTCAACCTTCATCATATGTACAGTAATCAGACCCACAAAATATATTGGAGATACAACTATTGGACTGTACTGAGGATCAGGTTAACACCAACATAACACACACACACTGATGTCGAAAGTTAATACCTATACAATTATCTAGCTACAGAAAAACAGACAAAAGGTAATATTACATGTACTTTAACTCGAGTGGTTCCATGTTAATTTTTGACCTTACAAGAAGCTATAAATCTTCACCTGTAAAAATAGAGGTGCCCATGTAGTTGGCATTCTGAACTCACAACCTGATGGTCAGGAGTGTGAATCCACTCACTGGAGAATTACCCATTACATATTTAAATTACATACACACATACATACTTCCATAATGTTCCATAAGAATAAATATTATACTATAAACAAAACATTGATTAAAAATTTGTGTTATAACAGCAAAATGGTGAGCAGATATCCATTCACATCTAGCATCTACTCATATAAACAATTCCTGCCACTGAATAGAGAACACTGGTATCCTGTATAAAACACTTGTCTCCTGAGTGTGGTAGGCTACACAAACTACATACCTTGAATGTGGAGAAGGCATCAGATGCAATGTCAAATGTGGACACTTCGACATACTTAAAAAAGTTATAGAAGTCATCACTGTTGAGGATAATTCTGGTGAGCGCCTCGTACCGTGCACACTCCCTCAGCATTGTGCCACAGTGCAGTGCAATGTCCTGGTGCTCGTACCTGAAGAACAAATTAAATATCAGTCTTTTTTTTCTTAAGGTACCGGGACCCTGTGATGTAGTCAGAAAATTGAAGGTAAATGAGTCCTTCAAATACTGCCATGAAACACCACCTATATGGAAGGTGCTTGTTTCATGGCATAGTCAGGAGGAATCAGAAGCCACCAATTCTCATACATGAGATCACAGGGTCCTTAAAGGTGACTGATGGCCAAACACTATTAATTAACAGTGCAGTGCTTTGTCCTGATGCTAATACCTGACAAATAGAATAATAATCCGGCACTTTTTTTTCTTTTTGTCCTGATGCTAATACCTAACAAATAGAATAATAATCAGGCAATTTTTTTTCTTATGAGTGAGGCACAGCAAGGGCAAAATTACCGACTGATGGCTTTGGTTCTCGTATAAATAGTATGTTGAGATTTTAGAATATCTTGTGAACTTACATTATTCAGACAACCCTTACAAATGGCAGAAATTACCAAAATATCTTGTTCTCCAGCTTCTCTTATTCATGTTACCTAACAACATGAGGGTTAGAAAAAAAAAAAAAAAAAAAAAAAAAAAAAAAAAAGTGGACAAATGTTAAATTTCTTGTGACTAACAGGATATACTTCTTATTGGAGGTTACACTTCCAAAGGCTTGAAACTGTTTGATGTAACATATTAGTAATGTCAAATTACAAAAGATATGATTAGCATAACACCAAACAGCCCAAATATCACAGGAAAATCCCATAGCCTAGAAATGAGGAAAATGTATAGAAAGTATGGCAACTTACCCCTTCATCAGAGTGAAGAGAATCTCTGGTTTGGTACATATATATTCTACAGTTGGGGAGCGGATACCAATTTGTCGTCTAAGGATGTTGTTGAATATCTGAGCCACATCCTTCTTGCCCTAGAATAAAATTAAACCAATTATTAGAAGCATATTTTCAGGGGTGAGAGGATCATTATGAACCAAGGTTCAATTGTACTTTACTTATAAAAAATTAGACTTGGGAGCTGAGGAAAATTTACTGACACAGATTACATCTACACGAAGCCAACATTAAGATTTCGACTTTGATTCCACAACCCTAAATATTAAACAAAGTGAGACAATTTATATGGCATTACAGCATACAATACGTTATTCACTTAGGAAAATACACTGGTAAGAAAAAGTACAGGTACTGCATATAATTATAATACCTGGTATATGTCTATTCCTTTCATTCAATAAAATACAAAATGTCAACATACAGTACTCAGTTAATATATTAGAAGACATCATTATAAAAGTACACTAACCTTCCAATTAGATTCCTGAGAGCTTGAAAAGGGGGTTATAAACAAACCAAAAGTACACACATCAAAATCTATCTGTCTTGACTGACTAAAAATGCTGATCACAAGACAGATGCTAGTGTTGCAGAGCCTAAGAGCCACTACATTAATGCCTTCTATTTTACTGGTATTATGGGAGTATAATGCACTGCTTGTAATGAATCTATATACAGTAAATACTCTTTGTACATTACACACCCATAAACACAGTGGATAAAAGAAGGGCTTACCGAACATGGACTCATAGAGAACCGCATAACATACCCATAACAATGGAAAATGAAAGATTATTGTATAATTAAGCTCTGGAGGCCACTGGGAGATTGAAGAAATAATAAACTGGGAGGGTTACAAACAGAACACCCACTTCACTCAGAGAGAGAGTGAGACAGAACAGCCTGGCCGCAGCCTCCTGAATCCTGGGTCCTCATGAGGCTGTCACTCACCTCAAAATCTACCCATCTTGTTACCCATCTTACTATCTATCCTGTGACAACCCACTTCAAAATATACCCTCTCTCCCACCTCAAAATCTATCCATTCTGTCACCCACCTCAAAATCTATCCACCCTCTCACCCACTTCAAAACCTATCCACCCTCTCACCCACTTCAAAATCTATCCACCCTCTCACCCACCTCAAAACCTATCCAACCTCTCACCCACTTCAAAATCTATCCAACCTCTCACCCACCTCAAAACCTATCCAACCTCTCACCCACCTCAAAACCTATCCAACCTCTCACCCACCTCAAAACCTATCCAACCTCTCACCCACCTCAAAACCTATCCAACCTCTCACCCACTTCAAAACCTATCCAACCTCTCACCCACCTCAAAACCTATCCAACCTCTCACCCACCTCAAAACCTATCTAACCTCTCACCCACTTCAAAACCTATCCACCCTCTCACCCTCCAAAAAACCTATCCACCCTCTCACCCACCACATAACCTATCCACCCTCTCACCCACTTCAAAACCTATCCACCCTCTCACCCACCTCAAAACCTATCCAACCTCTCACCCACCTCAAAACCTATCCAACCTCTCACCCACCTCAAAACCTATCCAACCTCTCACCCACCTCAAAACCTATCCAACCTCTCACCCACCTCAAAACCTATCCAACCTCTCACCCACTTCAAAACCTATCCAACCTCTCACCCACCTCAAAACCTATCCACCCTCTCACCCACTTCAAAACCTATCCAACCTCTCACCCACCTCAAAACCTATCCACCCTCTTACCCACCTCAAAACCTATACAACCTCTCACCCACTTCAAAACCTATCCAACCTCTCACCCACTTCAAAACCTATCCAACCTCTCACCCACTTCAAAACCTATCCAACCTCTCACCCACTTCAAAACCTATCCAACCTCTCACCCACTTCAAAACCTATCCAACCTCTCGCCCACTTCAAAACCTATCCAACCTCTCACCCACCTCAAAACCTATCCACCCTCTCACCCACTTCAAAACCTATCCAACCTCTCACCCACCTCAAAACCTATCCACCCTCTTACCCACCTCAAAACCTATACAACCTCTCACCCACCACAAAACCTATCCACCCTCTCACCCACTTCAAAACCTATCCACCCTCTCACCCACCTCAAAACCTATCCAACCTCTCACCCACTTCAAAACCTATCCAACCTCTCACCCACCACAAAACCTATCCACCCTCTTACCCACCTCAAAACCTATCCACCCTCTTACCCACCTCAAAATCTATCCTGTGTAGGTTGAGTATGAGTAGCAGGAGCATGTTGGTGTTGTAGAACTCGTGTGCAAGTTGTGCCAACACGATGTCCTGGGGCTCAGAGTCGGTCGTGCCGTACAGCATTGTCTTGATCTGCGTCAGGCTCTTGCTCGTGTCCTCCTGTGCCTGCAACGAAGAATTTAGCCCGTGAATTAAGTCATACATTAACTGGAAGGAGTGGTGGATAAAGAATGATACCGCATGAGGAGGAACAATTATTTTTATATTTATTTATTTATTTATTTTATGATCTTGCACTACTGCTCTGATATGGAGCAAAGTAGGGACATGTCGTCAATAAATAAAGGCTCTTCCTCATACAGTGGTGTTCTTAAACCAAACATTAGATAAAAAATGTGGTGATGGGTTGTTATCTAAGAGTTGAAACAAGACTGATGAAATCTAACACTAAAATACCAGCCATATGCATGATAATTGTACTGTACTTACCCACACATTCCTGGCACCAGTGTATTGGACCACATGCAACAAAACTCACTGCCTCATTCCTTCAAACTCTACCACAAAACAAAATGTACCACAATACAAAATGTTTACTGGCATAGTTTGGAGGAAACATTAGCCCCCACTTTGCAACAAAATCTTAGGCCCATTATAGCACATATGGAACTGCAGTATCAAGTACAATATACAATGAGGGTAAGATGATATTGCTGGTGAACTGGAGACAAATCAATTCCTCCAAGCCATCCCAGGAAACAGAGTGAACTACCAACTTCAGTACTTTGGTGGTTTGGTTATCTGTTTTGTGGCATAGTTTGGAGGATTCAGTAGCCTACAATTCAACAACATCAACATCATGTCCCAAAAGTATAGTGAGTAGTGGGTACTTAATTCCAAGTACAGTAAATGTAAAGAGGCCTAAAATTTTTTTGTTGGTGAATTGGGAGATTACGGATTCCTCCAAACTAAGCCACAAAAAGACTTCCTCAGTAGTAATAGTTTTATGGAAGAGGTTGGAGGATTTTGTAAGTCGATTCACCAACAATATTGGAGGCCACTTAAACAATGGTTGATAAGTCGTGTAGTTTTCTCTGGCTAACAATATACAGAATTGTTTTATTTGTCACAGGGAAGCCCTCTTTGATCCACAGATTAAAAAAATTATCAATAAACTTTTTACGAATGTTGGATGTCGAGAATGTCACATGAAAGAATCCCAATTTTCAAGGTTTAAGTTGCCATATAAGAAAATGTCTAAGAAATATAAGTACAATATAAAATAATGCAAGTACTGTATAATTATGAACATTTACATTACAATTTTGAAATGCAAAACATCATTAATTAAAAATGGAAAATAGATGTGAAAAATTACAAACGTATGAAAACTCGATGTATTTTGTCTTTTCACATTCAATACTTATATACCGCACTGCACACTGAGGAGACTGGAACCTGATGGTATCACGGTATTGTTTATTACTTACTTCTGGTGTTGCATTGAATGACCCATGTGTTGTGATATTATGCAGTATGACACAAGTTTTTTTTTGTTTTGTGTGCCTCTAACTTTTTTTATTTACCATGATTGCCAAGCTAAGTCATGAAAGGAATAATCATTTAATAGTGTCCTAGAGGCAGCTTCCAAAACTTTGTGTATTGTAATCATAGAAAGTATCCTCATGGTAACCACAATCTTTGTTTGCTAAAATTATCAGCATAGAATCAATAGTTTGAAGAGGTCATTCATGAAGCAGTATCAGAGTTGCCAGTCAGAGTTATTTTTCTTAGCTTGCCTAAATTTACAACAATCAATCTAAATGAAAAGATTGCCTGGTGCTAGTCCAATTTATTATCCATGTTGTAAATGTTCTTCACGCATAAATTTTAACCTTGGACATCAGTAGTGCATCGTCACTGCATCCCTATGACAAAGTAATCCACTGAAGGTATATTAGCCAGAGAAAATCTTACAAGTCACCAGCCATTGTTTAAGGGCAAACCATCTCAAAGACTCACGTTGTGTGTCACTCCAACTCGATGCCGGCGACCTTGTTTCGAAGTGTTAGGTTCCATAAAATCTTTCTGTAGGGTGAAAATCCGTAAATCGAAGAAATTACTCCCACAAAACATTCACTACAGTGCTTCTCCACAAACATGATGCCACAAAAATCAGCTAAAAGGGAATTGAACAAGAGACACCATCAATGAAGTACTGTACATCCGATGGGTTACTGTAGGTAGTCTGCTTCAATCCTTTGTACAGCTGGATAAACATGAAACTAGTAGTGTGCCATGATACAGTACCTGGGTGACATTAACACTACATATATTTCATGCTCATACAGTTCTAGAGTGGTAGCTGGGTATCCAGTGAACAGATAAATACGAAAACAAAGAAAACTACTAAAACAGATAAATACAATTACAGTACTGTACAAAGAAAATTACCAAAACATGGTAATGGATTCTGCTACCATGCCCTTACATATACTTTCAAGTTTAGTTACACACTTGCCCAACTATGCATAAAAGTATGAACCAGGTCTGCCCTTACTGTACATAATCATTACTGTACATAACAAGTTTCTTTTTGGACATCAAGTACAGTGCTGCAAATTAGCAAAACAAAACATAGTATAATAAAATATTGCCTGGTTAATATGATGCAAATTGATTTATTGGTAAGAAAACTTTAATAGCAGCATACAGTCAGGATCAGAGGAAGATTTTGAAAGCAGAGATAGCAAGCAGTGAAGAAACAACAACAACAACATGGAAAGGAGGGATAGTCAAGGAGGTGAAAGTTAGTTACTGACTCGAGACCAAAACAAGACACAAATTACTGCCGTCGACCACAGACTCAGAAGAAATAAATAATAAGCAGCTTACGTCACACCTGCTACCAAGACAGTTAATATGTTTAGCCAAGAAGACCTTATGGGTAGTAATACTATTCAGGGGCCTGTGAAGTAAAGTCCAATTTCTTAATCTGGTGAAAAATGTAACGGTTCTCTAATTAGACTTGGTGGCTTTTGCAGTAAATGTAATGCAATCCATGACAAATATGTACATCAAAGATTTACACAGCTAGATACTGTACTGTACTTGTCTGCAACTTATAAACACTGCAACATTCACAAAACAAGTATCTAGGGTCATACTACTTTGAAAGGAATCAGTGCATTATTACCAGGATATAAAAGAATGGAATATAGTATAGTAGGCAACTCCTGATTTGTCAAACTATGCCCCAGTATCAATCAAGTCCCTCAAAAGCAATAAGAACTGTTTTGTGACACAGGTTGCATGAATCAGAAATGACCAAACTATCAACTACAACAGGCCCCTTAATTAACCCGCACAGCCTTACCTTCTCGGCCTTTTTGTCCGACCGTTCAAGAGCCGTGAGAGCATCTTTGAGGGCTTTAGAGACCTCTTGGGGGCTCTTTGGACTCTTGCGGAAGAGGGACATTGTGGAGGCCTTGTGCTGAACCCGTTTACAAGACCATCACCTGTACACCATAAACAAAGAATGAGGGAACTGTAAGCCATAAATAAAATAAACTGAGACAATGTTCGACAATGTGAACACGATGAATGAGGAAATTAGAATCCATATATATAATAAATTAAGAAATATACAATGTAAACAATATTGCCTTCCAGGCCCAGGGTAAACATCCGATCTGGTTCCAGGTGCCAAATCATATATATACCAGGTAGTCGTCATTCTCACAAACAAAATAAAGGTCAGAGTCATTTTTCGTCGATTTCAGGATTACTGCCTAAATTACATCTTATGATAGGATCAAAATAATATTATAAGTAGAAAAACATGACTCGGGCAGTGTTTTTTATGAGACGATATACGAAACAGACACGAAACGGTATTGGGCATTGATATAGGACAAGTAAATAGCACAGTGCAAGAAAACAATCCTTATTTTGATGGCACCACAGCCTATATACAGACCCATACAATCCTACTGCATACAGGCTCAAATCACACCTTTGTTCTCTTTGTAAATTATGTATGTTCAAATTTAACTTCACTACAGAAACTCACAACGACCAATAATAATAGTGTTATGAAATTGGAATCAACGACCAACAAATGTTTATCACCAGACCTGGATGTGTGTTCAAATTTAACTTAACTACAGAACCTCTTCACGACGACTGATAACGTAAGAATTATGAAACTGGAATCAACAAACGACGAATGTTTATCACCAGATCAGGACTGTAATACTGTCAATGCTAAAGATATAAACAACCTCCTCCTTTACTGGCTTATCCTTTCTTATCTTAAGTGGTATAGTAATCAACTCTCAATCTTCACCAAGGTAAGGCATGTGGTCACTCACACTTCATTCTGGCATTTACCGTATATGGTTAAAGGGAGATTCTTGTGTTGGTAAATTGGAAGGCAACTGATTCCTCTTAATTACTGTATATCAGATCAGAAAACAGACGCTCAAAATGGTAATATTGGGGCATCCGTTTCTTGACACAGTTTAGAGGAATTACAGACCTTCAAAATCACCAACTAAAAATGCACTATATTCCAATCTCCTTCATTACCCTTCACTTGTCATACACTTGCACTATGATGTTATGGTACAATATCCAGAGGTGTTCTATCAATAAGGATATAAAGAATGTTGTTATAATGGAGTGTCTGGCAATATGGTGTGATAATATAATCTGAAAATCTGCCACCACTTCTTAGGGCGACGGTATCTGCGTTACAAGGTTTTCCTACACCACACACAGACAGACAGACTGACTCCATCATCAACAACCTATCAAGGGGAGATTCTTTTGTTGGTGATTGGAAAGGCCTATGATTCCTCCAAACTATGCCACAAAACAGATCCCCTCTTAGTACCACTAATGGAATTTATTTTTTGGTATAATTAGGAGGAATCACTAGCCTTCCAATTTGCCAACAAGATAATCTGCCCCTAAATAACAACTTCACCATTAATAAACTTCTGGCCTCAACAACTGACCTCTCCCCTAAACAGGTCACTACATAGAGGCTTTTCAGTAAAATATAATCTCTGCAGTTATTATACAACACTCGATGAGATACAGTTGTCTATTAGGTTAAGGGGAGAATCTCTAGTTGAAGTGGGAGACTACTGATTCCTTCCAAACTAAACCAAGAAACAAACGACCTCAATGTTATATGGGATCTGTTTTGTGGCACAGCTTGGAGGAGTCAGCAGCACTGGTACTCCTGTTCACCAAAACGAGAATTTCCCCAAAACTATGAATTACGAAAGACAAAGGATTCAATCTGGCAGGCTTCTCCATTGCTAACCTAACCTAACCTGATCAAACCTAACCTAACCTGAGCTAACCTAACCTAACCTAACCCAACCTAACTTAACCTGACTCAACCCAACCCAACCTAACCTTACGTAACCTACCCTTATCCAACCCAACCTAACCTAACGTAACCCAACCCAAACTAACCTAACCCAAAACAACCCAACCTAACCTACCCTAATCCAACCTAACCTACCCTAATCCAACCCAACCTAACCTGACCTGACCTGACCCAACCCAACCTAATCTAACCCAACCCAACCTAATCTAACCTGACCTGACCTGACCCAACCTAACCTAACCTAACGTGAGATAAGTGCAGAGTCTGTCAGTTCAGTCATTTTTACACTGACCAATAGCTATACGTTTTGCAGCAATTTTTTTCTATTTTTCCAAGGCCATTTCAATCTAAGGTTTTGTGGGACTATTGGTCATGACTGTATATATATTTTTTTATCACATTGACGTTAGCTCTACGTAACACTGAAGTTGTACCGCATAATTATCTTAAAACAACCCGAGACGGAAATTGCGGCAAATTTTTTACGCTTAGCCGAAACTGCAAAAAAAAAAATATATATATATATTCCGCACGCGCACACACGCACGCACACACGCAATCACACTTCTTTATCCACACACTACACACACACACACACACACACACACTCATCACCCATTTCACCCAAACAAAACCATCTCCCTCACCACTCCTCTCCACACCACTCATAATCCACACAAATCACTCATAATACACTCCTCACCACTCATAATACACTCCTCACCACTCATAATACACTCCTCACCAGTCATAATACATTCCTCACCACTCATAATAAATACATTACACCACATCACTCATAATACACATATTACACACATTACACACCACTCATAATACATTCCTCACCACTCATAATACATTCCTCACCACTCATAATAAATACATTACACCACATCACTCATAATACACATATTACACCACTCATAATACACACATTACACACCACTCATAATACACTCCTCACCACTCATAATAAACACATTCCTCACCACTCATAATAAACACATTACACATAACTCATAACACACATATTACACTCCTCACCACTCATAATACACTCCTCACCACTCATAATAAACACATTACACCACACCACTCATAATACACCTCTCACCACTCAATGACTCATCACCACTCACACCCACCTCACCACTCACACACCTACTTCGTCACCCAAATAAGCCTCACCACTCACTCGTCACCCAAATAAGCCTCACCACTCACTCACTCGTCACCCAAATAAGCCTCACCACTCACTATATAGCTCACTCGTCACCCAAATAAGCCACACCACTCACTATATAGCTCACTCGTCACCCAAATACGCCTCACCACTCACTCACTCACTCGTCACCCAAATACGCCTCACCACTCACTATATAGCTCACTCGTCACCCAAATAAGCCTCACCACTCACTCACTCACTCGTCACTAAATAAGCCTCACTACTCACTCACTCGTCACCCAAATACGCCACACCACTCACTACATAGCTCACTCATCACCCAAATAAGCCTCACCACTCACTACTCACTCACCTCACCACTCAACCCAACCCAACCCACGTCACCACTCACTCACTCACACTCACCACTCACTCACTCACACTCCCTCCCTCTCACAAATTATACTCACCACTCCCTCTCACTCACAAATAATACTCACCACTCACCCACTCACCACTCACTCACTCACCACTCATGTATGTATGTATGTACGTATATAATAACAAAAAAAAAACACACATACATACATACACACATACATAAATAAATATATATGTATTAATAACAATAACAATAACAACAACAATACTCACTAACAACAACAACCACAACAACAACAACAACAACAACAGAGTAGTATTAGTGGTAGTAGTAGTAGTAGTAGTAGTGAAGATTGACTACTATTATTTTTCTCTACTATCATCCCAGAACACTCACTAACTCACTATATACTCTAAAATTCCATAGATTTCCCTAGATTTTATTATACATTTCCCTAGATTTTATTATACATTTTCTCCCTTTCTCTCTCTGTGTGTGTCTCTCTCTCTCTCTCTCTCTCTCTCTCTCTACTAGATAGGGTTATATTATACACACATACATACATACATGCATATACTTACTTAAATGTATACACACACATACTTAAATACACACACACACACATACTTAAATATTCCCAAGGAGGTTTTTAAATACTCACATACACACACTTAAATATCACACACACACACACTTATATATCACACACACTTAATATCCCAAGGAGGATTAAATACACACATACACACACACACTTAAATATCACACACATACACACACACTTATATATATCACACACACACACACACACACTTATATATCACACACACTTAATATCCCAAGGAGGAATTTATACACACATACACACACACTTAAATATCACACACACACACACACATTTAATATAATATAATGTCAAGTAACAAGAAACATTAAAATCCCAAGATATCCACCTAATGTCAATAAAAATTCCCAAGGCTACACCCGAAATCCCAAGATCTAGAGACAAATCCCAAGGAGTGGGTTTACTGATAAAGGAAGGTCCCACTACTCCTCCTCAGTCAGTCAGCCAATCACAACACGCCTACATCCTGTCAGCCAATCACAACCTATTTCTATTTCCCAGCGGCCAATCACGTGCCAGATCTCACTCCCTCCTCCACCAATCACGGCCAGGGGATGGTTGTTGTTGTTGTTATTGTTGTTTCTGTTGTTATTGTTATTGTTGTTGTTCACCCCTCCTACCTACCCTTGTAGAAATTTTTATTAATTAATTATTATATAGCATATGTGTGTTATTTTTATTATTATTATTAATGGTGTATAAAATTGATGTATTTAGGTGACTTGTGGGTGACGTCACCAGGCACGATGTAAACAAGATCATCTTTACAATGTTTTATTATATATGTCAATTTTACGGTGATTGGTATATAAGTATTGATGTATTTTAATTTTCAAATATTTACTTATAGTTGTTATTGGTGGCATGAGATGGGATTATAAGGGAATGTTAAGAATTTATTATAAGTGTATGAGGCGGGAAGTTCAATTCTTGTTATCAATAATTTTTTTTTAGTAATCTACAATGTAATATATAACGTAATGAATATTGTAATTATATCATATATGTAAAATCATACATGTGTGTAACTCTATAAGACATTTGTTATATAAATTGCTTTGTTGGCAATACACTATTTCTAACTAAAACATATATGTATATAAAGTATACTCCAGTTACTCAGTAAATAAGAAATAGAAAACATACTTCTGAAATTTTCTGTTATAAAATACTAGGGATAACAACATTACTATTAACACACATCAGTCGAAACCTATAAATAAATCATGTGTGACTAACTTTATGAATTAATTGCATATGCCAGCAGAACGGAAAAACTACCTATAAAAACTGTAGAATTATAGCACATAATAATTATCACTGACCCCGGACCGACCGAGATTGTCACACGATTCGAACCTGTCTGTTACCGATCATTAATTAAGCTGTTTAATTCCTGTTGGCATACTTTGGAGGAATCAATTAAGGCACTCCAATGTAGCCTATACCAACACAAAAAAGTATACTATCTAACTTACCCCTTAATTATTATAAGTTTGGGCAGCTGACACCACCAACCAACCAACAGACCCACCACCAGCAGACTAGAAGATGACCTTGCCCGCATACCAATCCTTCCCCTCCCTATAGCTCATCCTTGCTATAGCCTACTCCTTCCTCTTCCCTCCTCCTCCTTCTTGATCCTTATATATTGTCTTCTTTCTTCCTCCTCTTCCTTCCTCCTACTCTTGTCGACTTTTCTCTGCCCCTCCCTATAGCTCATCCTACTCCTTCCTCTTCCCTCCTGCTCCTTCTTGATCCTTATATATTGTCTTCTTTCTTCCTCCTCTTCCTTCCTCCTTCTTTTGTCGACTCTTCTCTGCCTCCTTCTTGATCCTTATATATTGTCTTCTTTCTTCCTCCTCCTCCTTCTTGATCCTTATATATTGTCTTCTTTCTTCCTCCTCTTCCTTCTTGATCCTTATATATTGTCTTCTTTCTTCCTCCTCTTCCTTCCTCCTTCTCTTGTCGAATTTTCTCTGCCTCCTGTTCCCTCCTCCTCCTCCTAGCTCCTTCCTCCTCTTCTTATCTTTTCTCTTCCTCCTCATCTTCCTCCCTCCTGCTGCTTGTCCTTGTCTACCCTCCACCACCTCCTTCTCTTCCTTCCTGCTCTTGTCTTTTCTTCTTCTCCTCCTCCTCCTTTACTCCGCCTTCTCCTTCCTCTTTCCTCCTGCACTTGTACAAGACGTTTTTCTCTTCCCTCTTCTCCTTCCTCCTCTTCTTGTCTTCCCCCCTCCTCCTCCTCCTCTAAGCTTCCTCCTCTTCTTATCTTTTCCCTTCCTCCTTTACTCCATCCTCTCCTCCTCCCTTTGTCTTCTCTCTTCCTCCTCCTTTACTCCACCCTCTCTCCTCTTCCTTGCTCCTCCTTTTAATTGTCTTTTTTCTTCCTCCTCCTCCTCCTTCTCTTGTCTTCTCGATCTCTTCTTCCCTTACTCCGCCCACTCCTCTTCCCTCTCCTCTTCTTTTCTCTTCCTTCTACTCCTCCTCCTCCTCATAACATACGCTTATGGCACATTAGAGCCTCGTCGATTCCTAACAAAAGAAACAGGACTAGCAGAGGCCATTTTCGCGGCTGGTGCGATAATGGGGTACAGTTCGTAAATAATAAACTGAATATGACCCCCTACCCCCCCCCCCCCCCCACGAGGCATAACACACACACACACACACACACACATATTACCACCAGCAACTGTCTCCTTCACCCTACACACACACTGACAGTCTGACCTTGATCTGACACACACATACATTCTGCTCACACTAGCTATAATAGAGGTTGGTTTCAGAGTGTGTGTGTGTGTGTGTGTGTCGATTAATGTGAAGGTGATTTAATTAATTTCTGTGGGTTTTGTTGGTGAGTGAAGGGAGTTAATTATTGTTACCATAGATGTGAATTTTATTAAGTGAGTTGCCAAAAATACATTATGGGCAAGAGGAGAGTTGGAATAGTGGGATACGGACATTTAGGTGAGTATTATATAATATTATGTCGTATGTCAAAACTTATTTAATTTCATTCATCAAACAATTATTATAACATGTCGTGAATAAGCTAGCTCATATTCTTAATCATAATAGCCTATATTATGAGAATAGAGAACTCATACATAGTAGGATATTATATTGGCTACACACTCTCGTATTTCAAGTTGGGGAAAATAACCCACATAATTTTCCCCAATAAATAAAATAAAATAAAAGAACCACTTTAATAAGGGTATACATTATTGGTAATTAAGTGATCTGGAATAAGTGTGATTCCTCCAATTAACTATTCCAAGCAACAGGATACCATACCATTATTTTTCTTCATTAGGCTATGTTATAAGTTATTCTAGTCCTGTGTGTAGCTGTTTTCTGGCACAAAATAATAGTTTGAGGCTGCTTAATGAGGCATACACAGGCCAGAGGGCAGCAGGAGTGAATTAGTGAATGATTAATTAAATTTTGAAGGGCATATAGATAGGGCCATATAGGGGGCGAGCTGGCGGTAGATGTAGGCTATGAGACTAAACTTTAATTACCCACAGATGTTGTGACTAATTCTGATTTAATGATGAAAGAATTAAGACACTGCTGTATGATTAGAGAGAGATAGAGAGAGAGGAGGGGCAGCAATTAAACACAACGAAGGAAATGAAATATAGCCGACCTTGTAGCCAGGACGAGTGGAGTTGATAGAGAATTAAGTGGGGCAGCAAGCACCACGAAAGGAAATGGAAGGGAAGGAGAGACACTACCCTTGTATGAATTAAGAGAAATAAGGTGACAGCTATAGAGAACCATGGAGAGGTGGGTGGGGCAGCAATAAAGCACCACGAAGGAAATGGAAAGGAAGGAGCTTAGTAATTTTAGGAGAGACACTTGTAGGACGAGAGAGAAGGTGATAGAGAATTAAGTGGGGCAGTAATAAGCACCACGAAGGAAATAGAAGGAAAGGAGAGACACTGGAAGACCCTGCTGTAGTCTATAGGACGAGGGAGAAGGTGACAGCTATAGAGAGGTGGGACAGCAAGCATGAAGGAAAGAGAAGGAAAGTTATTGTGATTTGATTTGAGGATGAAAGAAAGAAGATCTTGTAGATTCTGTAGAACGAGGTTGAAGGAGAGGTGAGACAGCAACCACAAAGGAAAGGAGGGACAATGGAAGGACGAGAGTGAAGGTGATAGAGAGAGAGGTGGGACAGCAAGCACGAAGGAAACAGAACAATTGGAGGGACAATTGAAGAGAGGAAATGGATTAATTTAGGTCCAAAATGGCGCCCAAACCCTTTATATATTGCCCACACTTAACCTCATTGATGTCATAACACAGAACACATAAAATGTTACAACACAGAACACACAACTCCATATTTTCGATTACACGCAATGCACAATATCTCGCTACATGCATTAGGCTACAGGGTTCCTTAAGGGGGTGCGAGAGTAGGGGGACAGGCTGGGGGGGGGTTAGGGGGGTGCGTGAATAGGGGACAGGCCTTCTACCCACCCCAAGCCTGTCCCCCTATTCCCGCACCCCCCAAGCCTGTCCCCCTATTCCCGTACCACCCCCAAGCCTGTCCCCCTATTCCCATACCACCCCCAAGCCTGTCCCCCTATTCCCGTACCCCCCCCCAAAGCCTGTCCCCTACTCCCGCACCCCCCAGTCCCCCCCCCCAACCTGTCCCCTACTCCCGCACCCCCTTGAGGAAAGTGGTAAATGCAAAAACACTGAATGGCTTTAATTAATCTGGAGCAAATGATTCCTCCAAACTATTCCAAGCAACAGAACACCATTATTATTTTTGTTCATCTGTTGGTCCTGTTTCCTGGCATACTTTGGAGGAATCGTGGCACTCAAATGTAACGAAAGCGAATTACCCACTTAAAAACTAGCTGTACAATTAAATAAACTATAAAGACTGGGTTTAAAATAATAAGAATTAATCTGTCAAGAACTATAAAAAAAAAAAAATTGACCACGTAAATTCTTCTATAATATTCCACAGTTTGTTGTTATGTGATATTTTAAAAACAGGCTGTACAATTAAATAAACTAAAAAGACTGGGTTTAAAATAATAAGAATTAATCTGTCAAGAACTATAAAAAAAAAAAAATTGACCACGTAAATTCTTCTATAATATTCTACAGTTTGTTGTTATGTGATATTTTACAGGTCAGTACCTAACCCAAGCTGTCCTAGACCACCCTGACCTGGACCTGGCATTTGTATGGAACCGAACCACAACACAACTTGATGGTCATATTGAAGACAGGTCAGTCAGGCAGTCAGTTAGTTAGTTAGTCAGTTAGTTAGTTAGTTAGTTAGTTAGTCAGTTAGTTAGTTAGTCAGTTAGTTAGTTAGTTAGTCAGTCAGTCAGTTAGTTAGTTAGTTAGTTAGTCAGTCAGTCAGTCAGTTAGTCAGTCAGTCAGTCAGTCAGTCAGTTAGTTAGTTAGTTAGTTAGTTAGTCAGTTAGTCAGGCAGTTAGTTAGTTAGTCAGGCAGTTAGTTAGTTAGTTAGTTAGTCAGTCAGTTAGTTAGTTAGTCAGTTAGTTAGTTAGTTAGTTAGTTAATTAGTCAGTCAGTCAGTCAGTTAGTCAGTCATAATTATAACACATCATACAACCAATCCTAATTATAATAACACGTCATTTAGCCAATCCTAATTATAACACATATATACATCATTCAGCCAATCCTAATTATAACACATTATTCAGTCAAGCAAAATTATAACATCATTCAGCTAATCATAATTATAACACGTCCATCATTCAGTCAATCATAATTATAACACGTCCATCATTCAGTCAATCCTAATTATAACACATCATTCAGCCAAGCAAAATTATAACACGTACATCATTCAGCCAATCCTAATTATAACACGTCCATCATTCAGCCAATCATGATTATAACACATATATACATCATTCAGCCAATCCTAATTATAACACATTATTCTGCCAAGCAAAATTTATATTAATAAAGACTGTATTGGCAATAATGTTAATAATACCATCATTAATTAAGGATAGTATTTTATTGATTTACTATTTTATTTTATTGGAATAGTTTTTAATTTATATTTTTATTTGATTGGTACTGTACTGGTAAGAATGCTAATACTGTAATACCATCATTAAGGTTAGTACTTTATTGAATTTGGTTTTTATTTTATTATTATTATTTAAATTTTATTTGTATTTATATTTGATTATATTTTTATTACAATTTTTTTCATTAGCACAGTATTTTTATTTTATTAGAACAGTAATTATATTTGATTAGATTTTTATTATTATTTTATTCATTAGTATTTTTATTTTATTAGTATTTTATAATCACATGTAGGATCAAGTAACACATCAGCCAATCAGGTGTCAGAAAATTATACCAGTTATGGATATTTATAATTCCATACGGTACAGAAAAATAAACTACTGTACATACTGACTTTTACGTTCCCTCAAAACAGGTACATTTGTCGAGACCTGGAAGAGTGCGGACGGTTTTCCCCGGATATAATCGTTGAGGTGGCACATCCAGTTATATCGGAGAAGGTGAGTGTGTGATTATGTTCTTATTATAAATTGTATGATGTACCAAACTGTATCTGTAATATCGTATGGGACATTAAGACAATGTTGTACTGTACTGCATCTATAATAAGGTGACAAAATATCCTCCCCACCTTCAGTATGGGTCTATGTTACTGGGTGTGGCAGACTACCTGGTTGGGTCGCCTACCGCCCTCGCCCGCCAGGAGACAGAGGACGCCCTGAGAGCCGCTGCCACCCCGCACGGCCTCTACGTCCCGTCCGGTGCGTTGTGGGGTGCCCAGGATATACTGAAAATGGCTGATCGCGGTACACTCAAGGTGAACAATGAATGGGAAACTCTTAAGGGGAGGGTATAGTTTTGGCATTTTGGGAGATAATGATTCCTCCAAACTATTTACAGCAACAGGCCACCATTATTTTTGTTAATCTGATTCTGTTTCCTGGCATACTTTGGAGGAATCAAGGCGCTCCAATGTAGCAAAAGTATACTCCCCCTTTAATAATACAGTCATGCCTTATAGTGTTTTGGGTGTGTAATGTATATATTGTTTGTAATGAATCTGTGTACAGTACAGTAAACCTTCTTTGTACACTGGCGGTCAGAAGTTGTGTCCTGATCCCTTGCCTTGATGAATCGCAACTAGCCGAGCTTTGATGATTCGAACAACTGTGTGTTATAGGGAGACGCACCGTTTTTCGAACCTTTAAAACTAGGCTGTTTGCGCTTCATTTTGCCAGGGGATCGGGACACAACTTCTGACCGCGAGTGTACATTACACACCCATAATCCCAGTGGATAATAAGGGTTTACTGTACACGGATTCATTACAAACAGTACAATACACATCCATAAAAACAGTGGAAAATGAGGGATGGGTGTATTTTCTTTTCCCAGCCTCCACAAACATGCACTTCATCTGATCCTCAGTTAATAGTGAGCGGGAAACTCTTGCCCTTAAGCAGCTTCCATGAACATAGTCAATCCTCAGTAAGCAATGTATGGGATCCAACTCTTATTTTTACACAGCTTCAGCAAACATGCAGTCAAGCCTTAGCAAGCAATGAAAACTATCCCATTACAGTACAGTAATGCCTTTAATTAACTTGTCAAAACTAACTGAAGTCACAGTGAAAAAAAGGTGTGATATTTTTAATGTTTTCTAAGAGTACAGTATATATTAGTGATTAATTGGACCTGTGTTAAAAGGAATTGTGCTAAATTCAGTCAACGTATATTGAGGGCCTACTGAATACATAGGTGATTTACTGAGCCTGTGTTAAAAGGAATAGTGTTAAATTCATTCACCTTATATCAAGGACCTACTTTACATCAACATTCAGTCTATTATTTCCATTTCACCTTAGGGCCTTAAGGTGACTATGATCAAACACCCAAGCTGCTTCAAACTGGAGGGTGAACTGAAGGCAAAGAACGAGTCGGTGAAGGAGAACAGAGTAACGCTGTACGAGGGTCCGGTGCGCGGCCTGTGTCCCCTCGCACCCAACAATGTCAACACGATGGCCGCCGCTGCCATGGCCGCTCACAACCTTGGCTTTGATGTAGTGCAGGGCTGTCTCATCTCTGATCCCATGTGAGTTACTCGATCCACCTTTAAGTTTTGTAAATGAAGAGAAATTACAGTACATGTAAAATGTGTTCAATTGAATTAATTGTATATGTACAATTACCTCCACTAGTAACAAGCACAGTACCTGGTGGGTTTGGTGAAATGTGGCACCACTGTGGTTGTTTACATAGAGTCCTGGTGGATAGTATAGCAGGACTGAGTTCTGTCCATTCAATTACTATTACTACGAGTAAACAAACTTAGTGATAACACATTACACCAAACCCATCAGACACACTACTCATTACTAGTAGAAGCAACTGTACACTGCATTAAAGCAGTTACATATGGTCTTCCTCCACCAACACAATACAGAGTAACATGATAGTCCATCCATACTAGAACCACTTATCAATAATCATGGCTTTTTGTCCACAGGTTGAGGGACTGGCACGTGGTTGAGGTGAATGTGACGGGTCCGGTGGTGGCTGGACGGACCTTCAATGTGACCACCACACGTAACAACCCCGCCGACCCTGGTGCAGTCACTGGCTCGGCAACGTATGCCTCATTCCTCTCCTCCCTAGTGCGGTCTGGGGGTATGGGGCCTGGCGTTCACCTCTGTTAGTGCCTCTCTGGTATCTATATTACATTTTACTTTTACTAGTGGCCTCTGACTTTCCTCTTTGACCAGGTGAATAGGTTATTAGTCAGAGATCCAAGTTACCTAAGGGAAGAACATTTTTGCATTCCATGAGCTGCCTCAGATTTTCCTCTCTGATCAGGTGCATAAGTTAAGCGGAGTACCTCTATGAGGCTAATTGGAGGGCTACTGATCCTTCCAAATGATGTCCTACTATGGTTTTGTATACTGAAAAAGATGTTTCGTTGCTCATTACTGTATGTAAAAAATTTCTTTTAATTAATTCTAGTGCTGTTTACATTATTTATAGCAAGATTTGTAGGCTAACATACAACCCACATCCCAAGTACCCAACATTTGCACACCATACTAATTAATTCCCTAGTTTGTCATAGCAAAAAAAATATATGAATTGAATCCTAGCCATCACACTTGGACTAAAATCATACATATCAAGATGTCATGATTCAGAAAACATGGTAGGAGTAAAGAAGACATTTCAAAAATAAAAATTCTGCTGAACTGGCAATATTCCAACACACATATCAGTAGTTCAATCACACCTTACAAGTCAACACAAAATAAATCAATTCCTATATCGTCTCATTCTTGTACTGCAGAATCACTCATGAGAATAACTGGAGGAAATAAAAATCTGCTTCTGGTCCAAGATATTGCATGTTTATTGTCCTACAGTTATTTATACAACATGCCTTAGAAAATACAAATAATTTTGTACCAAGTGACAACATTCTAACGTTCTATTATGTAAGAGCTCTAGTGAGTCAGTAAGTGGAAGCATCTAGTTGGTGCAAACTGATAAAAGTTTGTCACATGCTGAGAAACATTCCTATCTGTTCACCGCTGATTAATTTAGCAGCAAACATAAGGGGACAGTATGCCTTTGGTCTATTGGAACTCCTTCATTCCTCCATAGTATTCCAGGAAACAAGCCCAGATTAACAAAAATAATGGTGGTCTGTTGCTTTGCAGGCATCAGTTGCTCCAGATTTACCAACACTGTACTTCCCCTTTAAGAGTAATATAAACAGCTGCTGATCTGTTATGTCATCTGTATACCATAACCAATCATTAAGTTCTGTGGGTTGTAAGATATACAACATGATAAACACCTTCACTCTTAAAAACATTTTCCTTCTGCTGAAGGTAAAAAGTAAAGATCAGTGCCTTATATCAAACAGGCTAATATGTGACTACAAACACCTCGCTGACAGGCTTCAACCAATCACAGTCAACCTCCAAGATGTCAGCTGTGAAAATTTAACCTTGGCTGCAGAAAAAAATATTGTAAAATGATGAATATGAAACACCATATGAGGAGCATCGTACACTTATGTTATCAGTCTGACTTCTTTGGGTCAGAGGCAGTAAAATAATGCTTTACTGCAGTAGTTCCTTGTTTTGCACGGTTGTTATTAATCTTGAATCCGTGAACAATGAAAACCTCATTATCCACTGTATTTATGGGTGTGTAATGTATAAAGAGGGCTTACTATACAGTACACAATTTACCATATACAATGCTACATCCACCTAAAGCAACAATGGAAAACAAAGGATTACTGTATGCATCTATTTATCTTTATTTATTAATCTAAAGCTCTGGCACCTCATTCACTCTGTTAACCCCCCTAAGCGGATGACAGATCTCATCAAAATAGTTTCCACCTTTCCCTGTTCTAAGGTTCCCTCTTTGCTGGATCAAACCCTCAGGTGTAATACACTTTGGGTACATTGGAGTGCCATGATTCCTCCAAAGTATGCCAAAAAACAGGACCATATGAACAAAAATAATGGTGTCCTGTTAACTGGCCTAATTTAGAAGAATCAGTTGCTCCAGATTTACCACCCAAACTGTACTATCCCTGTAACAAACTCTCCCATCTCTGAACACCCTCTTGTCAACTCTCATTCAATGTCTTCTCCAGATCTGTGAATGCAACATAAGTAAAATTACAGTACAAGCAAATGACCGTCAGCATAAGTAAGGAGTGGTAAATCATCAACGTATGTAAATAAGAGTCCTATAAACAATGTCAATGAAAACTGTAGCAGATAATGTCAATAAGGGGAGATTCTCTTATTGGTGAATTGGAAGGTCTGTGACTCCTCCAAACTATGCCAGGAAACAGACAAGTCTAATGTTACTTTAATGGGGGCTCTGTTTCCTGCTATAGTTAGTAGGAATCTATAGCCTTCCAATTTACCAACAAGAGAATATCCCCTAAAGCAGTGGTATAAAATCATCAATAAAACTCAAGGTAAAAGTTTAACATTATCAATAAAAGTAACAATAAAGACATTACATCATCAGTAAAGGCCCCACTCAAAATGATCAATATTTCCCGTAATCAGCACATGTCATTATGAGGGAGCTATGATTTTGATGGTAAATTGTAGGCCACTAAACAAACTATTTCAGTGTGTATAAGGGGATAGTACAGTGTCGTTGGTAACTCTGGTACAACTAATTCCTCCAAGCAACAGGCCACCATTATTTGTGTTAATCTGGTCCTATTTCCAGACATACATTGGAGGAATCAAGTGTTTTAATGTACCAAAAGTGTATTACCCACTTAACTATTCCCTGTTGTACCTGCAGCATACAACACATAAAAAACAATAAAATATACAACACACTCCGTGTACCGCGCCATCGTCAACACAAGTGATGTCTTTGCATACGCCCCTTTACAACACAATATAATAACCTTTACTCTTGGATCCTGTGTAATACCTGAGTGGATCAAAAACAACAGGTTGCATAGCAGGAGCTTATCTATTTAATGAGCCCAAATTTTGGTGTCAATTATACAGGTACTCCTATCATTCTGCCCTACTGTACAGTCACGAGCCATAAGTATCCAGGTCTTTAATGGTGGTGAAATCACACTGGCGTGATGATCATAAACGGTGAATAAAACCCACTCTTGTTGACGGAAATAATATATTAATCCATACAGTTTCGGTGGACACAATGTTTGTAATGCCAACCATAGAATTGATTGGCAAGGTAGCCATCTAATGTATAAAAGCAACGTAAAAGAAAACGTAAGATAATCGAATCAATGTGCATTGAAAAATACCGCAATTTCAACCTTAGTTATGGTATGTATAAATTAGACCCAATAATGAGATCCTTGGCAGAAATGTCCCTTCCCTCACCACACACACCTCACCTCACCTCACCCACACCTAGGTGACGCCCAAGGGGATTAACATGTGACCTGCCCTCACCGACACCTCCTTCTACCCCATCCCACTGACACCTCCTTCCCTCCCCCCTCCACAAACTGTATATAAGTTCATACCTATGTACTATCTATGTCATTCCTTTCTTCTCGCCAGACCACTGAGGATGGTGGCAGTGTCCACCGAAACTGTATGGATTAATATATTATTTCCGTCAACAAGAGTGGGTTTTATTCACCGTTTATCCAGGTCTTGTTGAAGTTGGGAATCATCCGACACACATACCAGTGAACCAATTATAGCATTATCCTGTCTGTCTCATATATACTTGCTGGAGCTCGTTTATTCCTCCATCTGGCTATTTGAAGCAGACCAGCTGGATAATTATTATGGCTGGTGACTGTACTATCAAAGACAAAACTAGTGTCGTGAAATCTGGTGAAAATATATGGCAGGGCTTTCATTATGTTTCACAAGTTATATTAAATAATTGGACAAGACAGTGACACAAATTTTGTCTTTGATAGTACACATATATACCCAGGGTGGATGTGAAGCCTACACTGTTATTCTGTGGTTGACATACAGTACAATACTATACCTCTGTTAGTTGTGCTTACTGTAATAATTATGTTGTGGTGCCATATGCAAAAAATTTTATGGTTATAGATAGGACATACAAATTTTTTCGGCACTTTTACAGCACATTACATAACATTATTGCATGTAGGAATACTGCTACATAAATCAACACACCATTGATAAGAAGTGAGATTTACTAATAGTGATTTACAGTACATCTGTTTGTATAAATAAGTCATGAAACATAGTCCATCAAACATGGCAATATTCACTGGTATTAAAATATCATATAAATAATATAAATACAAAACTAACTACAACATACATTTAGAGACTTAATTAAGGAGAGATTTTTTGGCTGGTAATTTGGAAGGCTACTGATTCCTCCTAACTATATCTAAAAACAGACACCCTCAATGATATACTAATAGGGGATCTGTTTTTAGGCATAACTTGGAGAAATCAAAGACCTTCCAATTCACCAACAGGAGAATCTACCCAATAAGAGAATGAAGGGCAATTGAGAGTTTCTGATCCTTTTCTCCATCCTAAAGGGTGTTCTAAATCAACACTGACAACTTGTGAATTCAGCAGGTACTGTTTAATAAAGGGCTACTCATCTCCGCTCTTTATATATAGGAAGCACAAATATGGAAGAAATAATACCTTCAAATTTGCCAATACCTCCATAAGCCCCTTTATTTATCCCACAGTGGCTCAAGTTCCTGTACAATAGTCTAAGGGGAAATTCTCTTGTTGGTGAATTGAAAGGTCTCTGATTCCTCCAAACTATGCCATGAAACAGATCCCCTATTAGTACCTATAACCCTATCCAATGCAACTCACACGGCGATCGTTGCTTTGCGACCCTAGGTCTGTGGACAGTTTACTGAACGATAGTTTTGAAACACGAAAGGTTTTGGTCCGACAGAATGTAAACAATGCCCCGGGACAGCGACAGTCCCGGGTGCCGCTTGCCAAGGTGTAGCCTAGTCTGCTCATTATACTACAAATGATTCCTTGTACTTGCTTTATATTTATATTTTTATTAAATATCTGGTAAATAACAGTAATTCTTTTTAATAAAAATATGGTAATGAGAAGAAATGGTGAATGTCGCTGCTACTTATACCCTATTTACTTGTTATATGTGTAGCCTAATATGTATATTCGTCGTGTATTGAAGCCTATTGTTGTACAGCCCTATTATTTTTATATTGTGTTCCTTTTAACACTTTTATAAATACGTAGCTATATTCCCAATATTAATTATAAGTATATAATCAACACTGGAGGACACTGTGACGGACGTTATAAAAATAACTGGCTAAATATGCTGTATTAAATTTGCCGTGGGATGCGTTATACTCTATCCCATCCTAGCTTGCTCATCGCTGATTGGTCAGTTTCTCCGTTCTCTTCCCTTTACCGTGACAAAACCATTGCATTTCTCCGCGGTACAATTTGTTATTTTTTTCTTGATGCCTCACTTATTTCGCGTAATATATACTTGGCACTTTAGTAACCTGACAGAATAATGATAGAGGATTACTTTTATCGTGAAAAAAATATCCATAGCATTAAAAATAAACGATAAAATACGAGTTGAAGTGAAACGAGCAGCTAAAAATGTTTATACCACTTTTTTTATATGGCGAAATTTAATTACAATTATTACGCTACCATGACTAAAAATGGGTGGATGATGTAAAGAAAATCCTCCTGCATGTCATGGTGGTATAAGATTGTAGATAAGACAGAAATTATTGCAGGGAACGTAATTTTAATGTTAAGATGTCACTTGACGCTCCAAGGTGCACCCAGTGTTGCCAGGTACAGGGAAATTTATCTGTTTTAGGGAATTTTGGAGTCCACACAGGGAAATAATATACAGTTCGTTCACGAGTAAACAGGGAAATTTCTACCAGATGAAATACCAAAAAAAAGACCATCAATGTTCAAAAGTAAACTAGGAATAATTGAGGTAAAAAGGGAAATTCCGATGTTGAAGTGATAGAAATTTCATCAAGTTGACCTGGCAATACTGTCACAGGTGACATTCACAAGAGCGCGGGAAAACAACTGCACCCAGTGTTGCCTGGTCAGCTTATGTCATCTGACTGGTAACACTGTGTGGGGAATGGTGGCATTCTAGGTAATATAGATTGTATCATTTCCCTCTACTATGTTCCACCTACTCTGATTCTTCACTAAATAAATGTTACCAGCTCAAATAGCATAAACATGATACGTGGTCGCGAATTTACGAGCTCGGGTGTACAGTATATATCGAATTTTAGTGAAGAATAATACAGCTAACCAAACACACCCTGTCTCATTGATGTATGGAAGGTAACTGACGTTCTAATGACAAACTGGCAACTCATATAGCCACAAGTCACTCACACCACTTCCCACATCGCTATGATCGCTGTCTCCGCTGTGTCAATTATTAACGTGTTTTTCATCATATTTCAAAACAAAAAAATACCAAAATCGCTGTAATTTGATACTGAGCCAATTTCAACCCGGTTTTTTTCGCTCGGAGTGATTATTGGTTATATTCTCTGAGTTTTGTTAGTACCAAATGTTTAATATTAGGCTTTTATAAGAAAACAGTCATCATTTATGCAAAAAGCCATTGGTGGTATCCAAATGTTACCACCCTAGCATCGATAGCGTTAAGGGGTCTGTTTTCCAGCATAGTTAGGAGGAATCAATAGCCTTCCAATTTGTCAAAAAGAAAGTCTCCTTATTTAAATACAACATAAAAACCATTCCGGCATAGTTAGGAGGAATCAGTAGCCTTCCAATTTACCAACAAGAAAGTCTCCTTAATTAAATATAATATAACAACCATTGTCCTTCTAGGATTGAAATTAAATACAGCAGAGAGTGTGAAACATTATTATAGTACTCATAAATATCATTACATCCCTTTCTGGTGTGGGAGAAATGGAGGGCTACTTATTTCTCCACGTTAGGCTGCAAAACAGATCCCTCACTCATATACTGAGGGACTAGTCTGTTTCATGGTATACTGTGGAGAAACCAGCAGTAGTCCTCCACTCCACCCGCCACAACAGTAGGCCTCATTAAATAATGGCGATAAAAAATGTACAATCAGTCAATCAATCAATGTATCCGTTTGGCATTCCTTTCACTCAGAGCAGTAACCGACAACTCCCTGTGCAGAATAAAACAATTTTGGTAAAAATAATTATATAAAAGACATTATGAGCTGATGACAATGATGACTGGCATGACTACTCTATTAATTTAAGGTTTGTGGAGGAAACATGCTACAGTATAGTGTGAATTTTTTATGAGAGCAGAAGCGCACGGATTTTGGTCTAAGGTCCACAGGTAAGAATATCCACACCGACACCACACAACACACCTATTTTATCATTGCAATATAAAACCTCAGTTCTGTATCCAGTTCATATGGAAGTCAACATTGATGTCAGTTAAGGGGGTAGTACAGTGTCGATGATAAATCCAGAGAAAAGTATGTCTGCAAAATATCTGGTTCTGTTTTACTGACATACTTTGGAGGAATCAAGGCACTCCAATGTACCAAAAGTATGCTACCCCCTTAAATGTGTTTTTTCTATGCCGGATAATAGACAACTCTGATTTTACATTCAGAAATACAGTATCTTTGGGAAATGAGAATACATATGAATGGATTTCAGGGACAAAAATTATTGCTAACTGTTATTTCATTCCAAAAGCTACTCTGAAAATGTCTGGATATATTTAAGGGGGAGTATAGTGGTGGTATCTGGAGCAACTAATTCCTCCAAACTATTCCAAGTATTGTAACATGCCACCATTATATTTGTTCATCTGGTCCTATTTCCTGGCATACATTGGAGGAATCAAGATGCTCTAATGTACCAATTGCATAGCCTACAGTACTATCCCGTTAAGCTGACCATAGAAAAAAACCCGCTAAACTGGCCAAGCGGAGTCGAATGTTCCCCGTAGCTGTCTGTGACCTTGGTCTGGTACAGTAGACCCTCGGTAAAAGATGATTAAATATACAGTAGTACATATATCCTTTCAAAAAAGGGCTTGGTAAATCACTTATATATACTGTAAAATAGTTCCCCTTGTATTTGTAAGCTTCCTTTTACCATCTTAACACCAAATGCCCTATATGGCCTCTGGTACTAATTTTTAGCATTACTGTAATCCCTCATTTTCTACTGTTGTTATGAGTGAGTATTATACTGTTTGTAATGAATCTGTGTACAGTAAACCCTAATTATCCACTGAGGTTATGGGTGTGTAATATACAAAGAGGGTTTCTGGTACACATATTCATTACAAACAGTGCAATACACACCCAAAACACCAGTGCAAAACAAGGCATTACTGTACTGAACTAAATTTCTGATAAAAGACAAGTATAAAACATTTAAAGAACACCGTCTGAGGAGGAGCCTTTATTAACGACACTTTGCTTCTTTTTCTTCAGGTTAGCAACAGTGAAACGTCATCAATTAAGATTTAATTAAGATTATTTATTCAAGTATAAAACACTTTGGGCTGTAGGCAAGAAAATTCATTGTGTATACGATGGCATGGTAACGGTACAGTGGCTCTGTAGTGTGTCTATGGAGGCATCACACCAGTACCACACTATTGTCAACACCACAGTTTTTCTTGCCTACGACCCTTTAACCAAACAAAACTGTTACCGTATCTGTCCTACCCAAGTGACACCTACTGGGATAGACCACAAGATTAAAATGTCACACTATTGCTACACCAACCTTACTTACCTTCGTTAAAAATGGGTCGAATTTTTTTCTTAATTTTTTTGTGAACTAACCAGGTTAAGCAACTTATGGCCACTTGATGGGTTCTCTTTTTGCCTGTTGTTCGTGGCTGTCGCTCAGGTCCTGCAAAATACAATACAAAAATAAGACATAGGAAGACTTAACTGTACACATGCAAAATGATCATCTCCCGGCCCAAGTTTTATTGCATATGGTCTCTAATCAAACCAAATCACAAACTGATAACAACTCTCCGCAAAATTTTAAATGTGATAATTATCTTCTTACCTAACCAATACAGCATTCCTTTGGCTTCTATTATGGCTAACCTCTGGCTTCAACTAATGGCTAATCCATAAGAAGGTACATTGTATACTCCCTGCATAAACTATGGCATCAACATTATGAATGCAATAATAAATTCAGACATTTGTTATGAGATGCATTGTGGCCACAATGTCTCCGTAAGGTGTCAACTGTGCTAATTATAATAGGGTACAACTGAGAGGAAAAACCCGCCCAGATAGATAAACAGATAGAAAGATAGATAAACAGATAAATTCATAGACAGAACATGTTACCAAACCCTGGGATGTAATTCCACATGACAACACTCAAGCTCCCTGTCGTAATAATATGATGTAATAATATCATTTAGTTTGATAGCAATGTGCACTTACTGAATTAGCTAACATATAGACATAGACAGGTTAACAAATATTAGATCACCTACCGTACTCTTATCCTCTGAATTATCTCTTTTCAATTTCTTCGTCTCACTGCTCGGTGGCGGTGATGACGTTTTTCTTTTTTCTTCGCCATTCGTACTGACATGCAATTTTTTGGTCTTGTCCCCGGTGCTGCCATCGTCCGAGCTCCGTTTCTTGATGACGAAATCGAGGCCTGTGCTGGCGGCTGAAGTAGTGGTCTTAGTGGAGCCGCCGAGCTTGATGGTCTTGCGGGATGGGTCGATGCACGATGTTGGTGGCTTAAGTCTCTCTGCGCCAGGTGTGTTTTCTAGACTAACTGATGATGATGAAGAGAGTGTGGGGACCTTCCCTGTCGACTCCACCACCATCCTGAAACAAAGATAATATTAATTCAACTAACAGTAGGCTCTCAATTTAAGATGTATGAATTTAGCACTAGACTTTTAACACAGGTTCAGTAAATCATTTAGTCTGTATGGTAATGCAGAACAGAGGCCTGAGAAAATATTTAGTGGTCTTCAATGAGGGACTGAGTGTAAAATGATGAGGTTGATACATGTATATAGACATACATTGTATATTGAGGGTCTACTGTAATGTATATAAAAACATACAGTATAGTACATTATTCTCAACATTTGCACTTACTATCTAATCTCTTAACACTAATGGCTGTTGTTTAAGACTCAGAATTGTAATGATAAAGTAACCGTGAGAAAGTCAAGAACCAAACTTAAAACTCATCAGAACAGAATATTTGGAGTTCCATCGTGACAAGCATTGTAATACTAATATAAAAAAAAAAATGTATTTGACCAGCCTTGTGATTCACTTTGTTAACTCCAGAACACTTCTTTTTTTCAATGTGTGTTATGATTTCAAAAGACACTGTTAAGGTTATAAAACATTTCAACCATAACTGTAATAACAAAAATAATAATAATAATAATGTTAATGAAGGAATACTAACTTCTTCCAGCTGTAATCATCAACTTTCTTTTCCTTCCTCTCTCTCATTCTCTTCAACAGTTTGCCTCTGCGGTTGTTTCGGTAATCTCGTTGGAACTTTGGGCTCACATGTTTGTAGAAAAGCTGTACTATCTCAGTCTTGTCTGTCTCCTCCAGCAATGTGGTACTTAACCCTTTCTGAAAGTGCAATAAATAAATAAATAAATAACACATATGAGAATACAGGGGTAACTTAGAGTGACATGTCTTCAATAACAAATAACAAGTAGTAATTCCACCATTAACAACACTACATCTCTCTCAGTAAGTCTATTATTAATTTAACAGGAATAATAAACAAATAATGAATAAATAAATAACCCACACGAGAGTACAGGGGTAACTTAGGGTGACATTTCCATTAATATCAATAATAATAATTCCACCATTAACAACACCACACCTCTCTCGGTAAGTCTTTCATCGGTAAAAGTACAGAAGTACCGGGTTCACTATATTGTATATTTTAGTATCATTACCCACTATTTTGAACCATTCTACTTTTCATCTATGGTGTTTCTCTCGTTTTCGAGATATGCCCCATTTTCAACTCCAATACAAATAGTTAATTTGGAAATTAGTCTGACCTAACCTAACCTAGACCCCAGCAGACTACCGGGACCTAATCTGGGCACACTACCGGGATATAACCAGTGTAAACTATCACAATGTGACCGGAGTAAATTCCTGGGACCTAGCCGGATGTGGCAACACTGCGCGGCCCTAGCCAATAGTTTAAGGAGTAGCCTGTCTCCCCACCCAAAACCCGCATTATCCAACGCCCCCCCATGATTGCATGGGTCTTTAAGAACGTGGATTATCACTATAAGCAATGGAAATAATGCTTCTGGCAAACACAGTGGTAGAGTCTGCGGCTGCAGTTTCTGTGGTCCAGCGTTCGATCCTTGCTCGGGACACGGTAAAAAATCTTTCACTGATGCCAGAGGTTACCACCCTTGTGAGCAAGGGGTGGGGGGGTTTGAGTCAGCTGTCTGAGGTCTTCCTGCTTACGTAGCCATAGCCGAAGCTGACTCGGGTCTCATGTGGGTAGAGAGGTCTCTTGGCCACTCATCATCCTTGTGATGTGTTGCTATAGTTGTGTTTCATACAGTCTAGTGTGTGCTACACTCTGTCCCATTGACTGCCACTCATTGGTGGACCTTTAACCTTTAAGTGTATTATAAAGGGAGAATCATAGTAAAATGTGTGTTTTCCCCCATCCATAACCCCGCATTCCCACGGGTCCCCCATGTTTTTATTGGGGGTAAAAACGGGGCATATCTCGAAAACAAACACCATAGATGAAAAGTTTCTTAGAATGGTCCAAAATAGTGGGTAATTATACTAAAATATACAATATTGTGAACTCAGTACTTCTGTACTAATACCCTTTCATCACTCCAACAGGAATAAATAAATAAATAAACAAATAAATAAAATAAATAAACAACACACACGAGAGTACGGGTGTAACTTAGGGCGACATTTCCCTCAATAACAAATAACAAGTAGTAATTCAAACATTAATAACACCACACCTCTCTCACAAGGTCAATTATCATCATCTTAACACAGGAATAATAACCAAATAATAAAACATATCCTTTAGTAACAATAACAATAATAATAATACCACCATAATCTTCAAATCCGGAGACAGAACCCTTCCCATTAATTATAGACCTATTTCACTTACCTCAGTCCCCTGCAAAATTTTAGAACACATTATTCATAGACACATAATGGACCACTTTGATAGGCAAAATATACTGACTGACAATCAACACGGTTTTCGGCCTAAACGCTCGTGTGAGACGCAGCTACTGGTAACTACTCATGACATCTTGCAGTCCCTCAATGACACAAAAATTAGACAGGTTGACGCCATAGTATTAGACTTTGCCAAAGCCTTCGACAAAGTCCCTCACCAAAGACTACTACACAAATTAGAATTCTATGGCATACAGGGACAACTTCTTCACTGGATTAGAACGTTCTTGACTACCAGAAAGCAACGTGTAGTTCTTGACGGTAGTCAGTCTCCATCTGTTCCTGTGACCTCTGGGGTACCCCAGGGCACTGTCCTGGGTCCCCTTCTCTTCCTTTCATACATTAATGACCTCCCACTTTCACTTTCCTCTACCACTAGACTCTTTGCAGACGATAGTTTAGTTTACAGACCGATTAAAGATAGGAATGACTGCCTTCGACTACAGGACGACCTAACTGCACTTGAAGACTGGGAAGTCAAGTGGCAGATGACATTTAGACCAGACAAATGCCATCACATCCATTTTACCCGTGCCCATGTCATTCCATATACATACCAATTACACAACACCAACCTCAACACAGTCACTTCCCACAAATACTTGGGCGTCCACATCTCAGCGGACATGAGGTGGAACACACACATAGGTAGCATCAGGGCTAAAGCTAGTAGGGTCCTGGGGTTCTTGCGTAGGAACCTCAGCAGGTGTAACACAGACACCAAAATTATTGCATACAACACTTTCATTCGGCCACATTTAGATTATTGCGACACCGTCTGGGACCCACACACTTACAATAATATCAATAAATTAGAGTCCATACAAAACAAGACTGCAAGATGGGCCAGACGTGATTACAGACACACTACATCAGTCACTTTGCTTAAACAAGACACAAAACTAGACCCATTAGTAACACGAAGACAGATACACAGACAACAGATGATATACAAAATCACAAACAAGTTAGTTGACATAGACAAAGACACATATCTACACCCTACAAGTATACGATCCACTAGAGGCAGCCACAACTTAAAATACCATACATACCAGACAAGCACTGATATATTTAGGCACTCATTCTTTCCCCGCAGCATCCAAGAGTGGAATCATCTCCCATCTCACGTAGTTAGTAGCCCCACTCTTGACACGTTTAGAAATAGGATCACCAATCATTACCTCCCCAATCCTAATCCTCAACCCACAGTCCCTGACCCAATCCACCCTTATCCTAACCCTCTTCCTAATCCTGCCCTGGATCCCTAAATCCCCCGCATATTATGCCGCCCATGAGCGGCCCTCTGCGGGACCCTAAAGCTTGAACTTGAACTTGAACATTAATAACACCACACCTCTCTCACAAGGTCAATTATCATCTTAACACAGGAATAATAACCAAATAATAAAACATATCCTTTAGTAACATTAATAATACCACCATTAACACCACAACACACCTCTCTCAGTAAATCTTTCATCACTTCAATGGGTAGAATCTCGGGTTGTAGGTAGCTAATTGGACTCTCCTTCTCCTCCTCTGCCACTTCATTTCTTAGTGTAATTTGTCTCCTTCCACCACCACGCCGAGCCATGTTGTTTGTTTGTTTGTTTGGGTGAGGACTGTGAGGTATTGTTGCTGGTGGTGTTGTTGTTGTTTGTTTTATGTCACAGCGAATGGTTGTTTGAGGAAATGTTATATGCCCAACACAACCAGAATATACCCAATAGTAGTGAGATTAAAAGTTTATTATAGTTTTTATATCATAGTGAATGGTTGTTTGAGGAAATGTTATATGCCCAACACAACCAAAATATACCCATTAGTAGTGAGATTAAAAGTTTATTATTATTATTATTATTGTTGTTTTTATATCATAGTGAATGGTTGTTTGAGGAAATGTTATATGCCCAACACAACCAGAATATACCTAATAGTAGTTAACCCTTACGCTGCCGTATTGTTGTTTGCATTTGTAAACTGGTATATACCGGATTATTAAATATTAAGGAATTATTACCTGAGTATAATGAAAAAATAGTCTGTTGTGTCTGTATTAGAATGCAAGAGTTTATTTGCTATAACTGTCATAGCGAATAGTTGTCTATGGAGATGTACTGTACATGCCCAACACAACCAGAGTATACCCAATAGTAGTGAGATACCATGAATATATTAATTAAAAGTGTATTATTATTGTTGTTGTTTTTATGCTGAACAGCTCTGTGTATACATGGATCGAAGTATATGGAAGGAGAAATTAGGGAGAGAGCAATGAGGGGTAGACAGGTCATACATAGTATCACTGGGGAGGATTATGAAGGGTAGAAGTGTGAGTATGGAAGTGAAAAGGGGACTACGAAATAGGATAATCCTAGTTTTCCTACCAACACTGACATATGCGTCAGAGACATGGATGCATGGAGTAGGGCTCATCAGTCTAGAATAGGTGCAGTGGATATGAGTTACTTGAGAGGAGCATGTAGAGTTTCTAGATGGAATGGAGAGAGTAATGAGGGTGTGTATGAGAGATGTGGTATGAGTGACAAGGCAATTGGTATTGAGTGTGGAGTGGTTGAGAGAATGAATTGCATAATGCACTGAGGTGGTCTGGACATGTAGAGAGAATGTAGGGTGAGGAGTTTGTAAAGAAGGTGTATGGAAGTGGAGTTGTGGGACATGGTGTGAGAAGCAGACCCCCGGTTAGATGACAGAACAGAGTGGAAAAGCATGTAAAGGAGAGAAACATGAGGGGTAGAGGAGGGCTTGACCAAGTTAGGAGGGAGTGTTGGAACAGGGAAAACTGGAGACACTTCTGCCGTGGCCACCCCCTTGGGGGGAGTTGCCGGAGGGAACGAGGCGTCAGAGCTATAGATAGATAGATAGATTCAGCTTATTCTATTATTAAAAATTTTCCGCTAATTTGTCCTGAGCCGAGTTAACTCTTTGCTTGAGCCGAGTTGATCCCCAGCCGAAATGTTCAATATACACTCACGCCCACCACAAGTACAAAGTTGCCAAGTTTGGGGAATCTTTCCTAAAGATGGAAAATTAGAGATATATAAAGATTGTTCAGGAGTAAATGGGAAAATTTCTACTAGACGAAATATAAAAAAGATGGTAAATGTCCGACTATCTTCAAGGGTAAACAGAAAATTTTGATGTGAAAAAAGAGGAAATTCTGATGTTGAAGTTGAAGTAAAAATGGATATTATGATGTTGAAATCATGGAGGTAAATTATACCTCCATGGTTGAAATTCAGATAAAAAGGGAAATTCTAATGTTGAAATTGGGATAGAAAAGGAAATTCTGATATTGAAGTTGAGGAAAAGAGGGAAATTCTGATGTTGTTGAAATTGGGGGAATTTCGTCAGGCAGACCTGGCAACACTGGTAAGAAGAAGACCTGGCAACACTGACCACAGGTAAACAACAACGTATGATAATCTACGTAAGTATATTTCGGGACCATTTTTTTGTATTTTCCCCGTATAAAAGTGAGCATTGAGTAGCGCATATGGTGTATAAGTTACATGAGTGTTGTTGAAGTGTTATAAAGGCATGAAAGACTAATTAATAATGGGATAAATAGATAAACTGACTGGCTGGCCATGTTGTTGTTGTTGTGGGTGTCGTCATGTACACACACACACATACATACATACATGCCTATTTACTGACACACACAAACAAATTAAGACATACATGTAGGTTTGGTATTAAGGTAAATTTACAGAATTACTGTGTTCACTATATATTGTATATTTTAACTAGTATCATTACTTACTATTTTGGACCATTCTAAGACACTTTTCATCTATGGTGTTTCTCTCGGAGATGCCACGTTTTCGAGATATGCCCCGTTTTACAAACATAATTTGGAAATTAGTCTGACATAACCTAACCTAACCTAGACCACAGCAGACTACTGGGACCTAACCTGGGCAAACTACCGGGATATAACTGGTGTAAATTATCACTTCCACTGCAATCTTGATATCTTAATTGCTTTCTTAAGGGGAGATTATTCTCTTGTTGGTGAATTTGAAGGCTACTGATTCCTCCTAACTGTGCCACAAAACAAATCCCTCATTAAAGTAACATGAATGTAATCTGTTTCCTGGCATAGTTTGAAGGAATCACACACCTTCCAATTCACCAACATGAGAATCTCCCCTTAACCTGACCTGACATACCCAATTGGTCAATTGAGGGATTTTATGGGTAGGAAATATTAAAATAATTTAAACATATTAAATCTTGACATGTGTGTGTGGGTAGGGGGGGGGGGGGGTTGACCTGGGCCTCGGTAACGTGTTTCACGAAGCCTACATCCAGAGTTGGTGCATTAAGAAATTAAGATTATTGAGGAGAGATTTTCTTGTTGGTGAATTGGAAGGTGTATGATTTCTCCAAACTATACCAGAAAACAGACACCTTCAATGGTACTAATAGGAGATCTGTTTTTTGTGGCATAGTTTGGAGGAATCAGTAGCCTTCCATTTCACCAACAAGAGAAATCTCCCCTTAAATAAGCTGGCTAGATGTGCTCTCTTTGTTGGTCATTGAAAGTTATAGAATAGGGGAATGGAGTATTTATTGATAACAATATACAGTAACAACACAATGTCAAAATTCCTTATCCTCTACTTTCAGGTTTGACATTATGATTCTACACTACATGGGTGAGAAGTAAAGGGAATTCAGCACTACATACACTTTCTGGATGTATGTAAGTGAATATACAGTGTGTCAAACTGTATCTGTTTTAATAGCAAACCACCACAGTGGCTGAAGACCCTTTAAACCAAGATGGCAGAGGGAATGCTTTCTCTCTCTTGGAATAACCACAGTACTACCTTCTGTAATGCTTTGGCTTCACTCAAAACAAAGGTACGTTGGAGGATGTTTCATTATACTGTAGTTATTAAAATATTTTAAAATTAAGTACAGTAATTTTCCTTTCATTGAGGGGATAATACACTTTTGGTACAATATGCTGATTATTAGAGCACCTTGATTCCTCCAAATTATGCCAGGAAACAGGACCAGGTCAACCACAATAATGGTGGCCTGTTCTCTGGAATAGTGTGGGAAAATCAGTCGCTCCAGAACTACCAACACTGTACTTCCACCTTAATAGAAGTTAGGGCCTCTCTGGGTATGGTATACTGTACTATGAATTGTGAATATTCAAAAGTACAGTGTTAAGGAAAGATTCTCTTGTTGGTAAATTGTAAGGCTACTAATTCCTCCATACTATACCAGAAAACAGATGCCCTCAATGGTCCTAATAGGGGATCTGTTTCATGGCATAGTATGGAGGAATCACAGACCTTCCAATTCACCGGCAAAAGAATCTCCCTTTAACTTGCTGTGTAGAAAAACCCTCCGTTGTCCAGGAATATTTGCTGTGGATGTTTACATGCAACTATAGAGGAAATGTAGCTATTGCCATTGCCACTCTACTACAAATTCCTTTATGGGGGTATTAATTTGAATGGACTGGAGAGCTACTGATTCCTCCAAACTAGGTCAGAAAACAGACTGCCTCAGTATATTAGTAGGGGATCTGTTTTATTGAAGTGTTTGGAGGAATCACTAGCCCTCAAGGTCACTAAAAATATATGCCCCCCGTAATCTGATGCATCAATTCTTCTTCCCACAGGAACGCTATACTGATGCTACAATAACGTGTGAAGGCAAATTTTACCCAGTACACAAGATAGTTTTATCAACATGTAGTGAGTACTTTGAGAAAATATTTGAGCACACGACCTGCAAACATCCCGTCATAGTGTTGAACATACAGTCGGCGGATCTTGAGGCTATCCTGAGCTACATGTACGATGGGGCAGTTAATGTGGCTCAGACTAACCTCCCTCAGCTCATTAAAGTTGCAGAACTGTTGCAAATCAAGGGTTTGGCCGTACCAGACGAGCCACCAAACAGAGGCAGTGATTCGCCCAAGTCAGAGAAGGGCAGTGTGCGCAAAAAATATTCCCAGTGGTCTAGCGATGTAAGAGAAAGTCCAACGCAGAGAAGAAAGTTAAATCACAGTCACGATGTGCAGTCCAGTCCAGTCTCCAAAAGATTGCGGAAAGATGACCAAGGAGGAGAAGCTGCCGAGAGTCACAGTCCCACAGCAAACCCAACAGACCCCAATGACCATACGGAGTCTGCCAAGAGTGTGATGGAAGACAGTACTGACACCACACAAGATCAAGAGGAAGTCAGGGCAACAGATGTAGAAGTACCTACACTAGAGGTGAGTTCTTAACTATTTTTACTGCCCCAGGAAGACCACCAATTAGGTCCTTGTAGACTTGTGTATATGAAAGTGGTCAGTAGGAAGTTTCAGAAATACTGTATGTCTATTAATTCATTGAGGTGTCATCTATATTTTGTGTATTGTATATGCAGCACATTTCTACAAAAAACTCAAGAGTGTGTGAATGTGAAAGAGAATGGGAGTGAAAGTGTGTTTGATCCATCATTGCTGTACTATACTTCTTTTTCTTTGAACTTGAGAGGCTAATCTTCTTTTTATATCTTTCCCCACTTCTATATTTCAGACTGCTGAGTGTGATCTGGAAATAAAAGAAGAAACCATGGAAGCAAACAAGGAGGGAGAAGAGACTGAGGTGAGGGAAGCTTACGACACAATGGAGGGTGAGATGAGTGAAGTTCACATAACACCCGACGACATGGACGACCCAGCCGGCCTTATGATGATGAAGCTGGACCAACCAACCAGTGATAACCCAGCCACTGACTTCCATCCCCACAACACACCACAAGAGAGTTACCCCCATGCCTTGACTGCCACACTGCCTGGACCTTCAGACATGCAAAGGGTCAGTTTAGTTTTAGATTTATGCTGTACCTTGCAAGCAATCGGGATCTTACTTAAGTTTGCAACATCACAGCTTAAACACCACCAACAGTACCAATGCCTTTTAGAGGAGAGATAGTACACTTTTGGTATATTAGAATGCCTTGATTCCTCCAAAGTATGCCAGGAAACAGGACCAGCAGATGAACAATAAAAATTGTGGCCTGTTGCTTGGAATAAGTTGGAGGATTCAGTTGCTCCAAATTTACCAACATTGTTCTTTCCCCTTAATTGTAATCAGTGGTGCAGTTACAAAAGTTATTGACTCTGTATACTTTATAGAATATCTGTTGTTGTCATCAAAATTTTCAAGATTTTTTGTTATCTTTGCAGTGGTTTGGTGGGGAGCACGTTACAGGTATACCATTGCCAAAAGGAAGTGTTGCTGAGACGGGAGTTTTTCCACTTGGGATCCCACAAACACACAAACAAGTGAGTATTTTGTTCACGTCTCATCCCTTCATGATACTGTTACTATCAAGTTTTTTTTTTCTTGCTAGGATAGAGTCGGCTCCTTAGAAACAACTATCAGCGTTTTGCAGTGTTAATACTGTACAGTCGGCGTAGGTAAATGGTGTCCCCATTGCCCACCATTCTTGTGATTGTGCAGTCAGCCTCGTTTTCCTAACAATACAGGGGGAGGAGTAAGGGTTGGTAACCCCACTCTATAACAATGACCCCACCAAAGGCTCCAATAGCCTTGGAGCTGAACCCCATGCCCGGCACTAAAGCCTCCCCACCCCTTGAAAAAAGGGAAATGGGGTATTGATGATGATAATAATAATACGATCATAAATAGAATTAGCATTCATTGCCATCAGAGGATTGGAGGTGTTTGGAGGAGATTTAAATGGCCAAGCTTGAAAATTTTGCATTTTTGTCATCAAAATACAGTACTTCATTACCAGCTTAATATAGTTTTTTTAGGACACGAATTTCTAATTGGACAGCTTCCAGGTAAACAAGGGTTTACTGTACTGTATATTCATATTCCACTCCAAGTCCAGTGGTACTTGACCAATGATGGCAACAGACACAACTTTGATTATTGCTTGTACCCCTTCACTATGATTTTATATGATCTCACAGACTTCATTTTTTTTTTAAGGTAAATTAGACAAAGCAAATGGAGTGAATGGCATACATCTACAATTAGGATGATTTTATTCACTGTATTTTTTCTTCATTTTTCGTGTTGTTGTCAACTGTGTGGGTAGGCAAAACTAAAGGGAAAGAAAGAGAAGGAAAATAACAATGAAAATTCAGGTATATCTCCGGTAACATTTGCTTTGACTTTGTGATTCTCGTCTAACACAGGGAAATTTTTGGTTGTAGCTTGAGAAAAGTTTGATGTAAAATTCATTAGGCATTGTTAATTAAAAGGTTAAGTTAGTTTATGAAAAAAAGTGGAGCAGTTTGAAAGTCAGCCTGCTGGACTTACCCTGGGTGATGGTGGCCTGTTGTCTGTTTTTCTCCAACTGGCAGTAAATGTCCTCAGTATCAGTTATAGCATCTGATTGGCTGATACATGACTCCTAATGTCTAGGCAGCAAGGTTTGACCTGCCTGGTTGGCCTTTCCAGTAATGAGTGTGATGTTTTACTGTCAGTTGCAGAGAAAGAGGTGAATACTTTTCATTATTAGTATTGCCAGCTCATTCAATATTGCAGATTTAAACAAAAAATTTCATTCATGTCTAATTCTACCATATTTAATTTATATTGTTATGCAATTTTGGGTTTTATGCAAGAAGATTCAAAGGTTTAGGAAGCTGTGTCAGTGTCTGTTATAATGGCATTGGGTAGTTTTGATGGAGTATAATACCAGTCGTTGTCATGGCCATTTCAATGACTAGTATAATAGCCTCATAGTCATTGCCATCACTAAGCCAGTGAATTTTCTTGCTTCCTGCCCTTTGTATGACAGTGAGTGTAATCAGGTGCCCATCACCCACAGATGGAGGTGCAGGAGGCTCAGCCAAAACCTGAAGGCAGGGAAGTGAGCCCCAAGATCCATCCGTGTCCTTACTGTAATTACTCCACCTGGAAGAAAGTCAACCTCACAAAGCATTTGAGAATTCACACTGGGGAGAGACCCTACCCTTGTCCACACTGCCAGGCAAAATTCTCGCGTAAGCAGTGTCTGACACGGCACATACGGACTCACACGGGTGAAAAACCTTTTGGCTGTACGGAATGCCCGTACCGAGCCATACGCAAACAGAGTCTTGTGGCTCACATTGCCAGCCATCACAAGCATATTAAAACGTAGAAGGAACACAGTACTGTAGTCTGGGCTTATTTGTCAGGTTATATTGAAAACTTTTGCTGCCATGTGTTTGGTTCAATGACTGTGGAGAATTGTACAGTACAGTATAGGTAAATGAGACAATCTTATTCCCATAAAGCATGATATATATATACAGTACAGTAGGTTTGAAATCTATACTGTCATGTGTTGGATTGCTGACTTGGTGAGTAACTGAATACCTAATCAAGACAATCTTACTTATTCCTGTTAATTATGATATAAGTTTGAAAACTGTGCAGTCATGTGTAGTGTTAATGACTTCATGGTTTAATGCATAAACAAGACAATCTTATTACTTTAATACTTTGTTAATTCTTAGAGTGAAGTAGATCTTGAGCTAACTAATATGCAAGTAAAGCAATAAGTTTCAAGATGTCTTCATACTGTATTATAATATATTTGATCATCATATCATAATGTTAAACACAGTATTGTTTTCTGTCATTTGTGTTTTAAAGTTTTTAAAAGAGTACTTCCTTTATACAACAGACATTAATAGAATTTTATTATATTTAAATACTGAGTAACCTTACCTCATGGATATAGTTCTAACATATAATGCAAAATATTATGAAGTTTCCAACCGTACTTTGGATTTTTATACCATACAGTTACACAGCATGACCAACCTCTACAAAATAAAATATAATAGACTATATATTGGTTGAAAATGGATCTTCTGTAGATGAATTTAAACAAGTGAGCTGTTATGAATGCAAAACAAGACTGCACTGCACATGTCCCCAGTTTGCATCTTTATGAATTTCATAAGTTTAGTTATAAATGGAAGTACAGTATGTCTATCTGGTTTTATACAGTTACATTACTAGTTTGTTACATATACAAATATACTATGGTAACAGTTCTGCATTATTCATTGGTTAACCTTCTTGAAAATCATCATACAAATACTGCACACTATTACGGTACTGACGGACCTCTAGATTATCCATATTCTGATGTGAGTGTGAGATCTGACTGTGATGTAGATATTCTAATTTTGTTGGCTTATGAAATCACAGAATATTAACTTTGCTTCTTTATTTTATCTTGTACACCAAACGTTTCTACCTTTGTTTGTTATCAAGTACTTTTACTACTCACTGGAAGTTTGCTCAGATCCATCCTGTTCTGAAGAAGGGTAACCACTCCCAATTCTCCTACTTTTGTATCACCCCAATGGTTTGATCTCTCTTCTGTCAAAAGTTTCTAAATCAATCCTTAACCAGGTGATCACACTAAAGGGTCAATAAATTTACAGACTGGTTTTCAGAAGATCAAGCTGTCATAAATGCTTTAGTTACCTTGTAAATAATGGTTATTTGCAATATTTTTAAATGATATACATGTATTTCTATTTAATGTGTCATATATAATGATACTGGCTATAATCTTCCAAATAGCAATCCCTTACTTTTTAGTGACTCTGAATTTAATCTTTTCTCTTGTTTGTATGATAGTTGAATATAACATGCAAAAAATAATATCACCCATAAGAAATTTAGTAGACATCACCTAAAAGTAGAAGTGAACAAATATTTATAACGGCAAGACAAGGCAACAACCACATCCCATATTGTCTCACTCAGGTGTGTAGAGGTACCATCTCGGAAAATACAAAGAACTGACACCGGTAAGTATCATCTAAAGAATAACCAACTAAAATATCACCCTAAAAAAGTCAACAGATAATATGCCCTACAACAACTAAGGCTGTTTTCCCTGACAGGTGGAGGAGAGACGATGTGTTCAGATGCCAGGAGGAGAGGTGGCTAGCAGTGACAGGAGGGTTCACCAGTGTCCGTACTGTAATTACGCCACATCACACAAAATAGGCCTGTCAAAGCACATACGTATCCACACCGGAGAGAAGCCGTTCCAATGTCAGTTCTGCCCGGCTGCGTTTTCTCAGAAGGGCAACCTCAAGTCACACATCCGCACACACACGGGAGAGAAGCCATATGCATGTTCACACTGTCCTTACCGCGCTGCTCAGAGAAGCACCTTGGTCAATCATATTTCAAGTATTCATAAAAAGTATCCCAAGCTGTCTTATACCAGTACTTAAATACCTCCAAATTAATGTTGACATCATAAAATTTTGTCAACATAGTGAAACTGACCATATATGCAGTATATTCATACCTAAATGTAAATATCCTATATAGTGATTTGATAGCTTTACCGCCAAAACATTACTATACTTTTCCATATTGTACAGAACTATACTTTTATAATTAAAAGTTATTGACTACTGACCTATATTTTGTAGTATCACTCACACACTGTATCAGAAAGTTAATTGATAGTTTGTCAGATTTATGATAATATTTTACAGCCCAAGAACTTTTAGTAGCTACTCATTGCAATGTTGGTTGTGGATACTTACTACTGTTGACCCTCATTATAACACTAACATAGTTAACACTTCCCATTTAACACAGACACAGCAGATAACTTATTGTCTGTATGGTAATGAATAACAGAAGCCTGGGAAAACTACTTGGTGGTCTTCAATGAGGGACTTAGTGTAAAATGAAGTAGTGGTGAAAACAAGTACTGTACTGTATTATATTCATTTATGGAAGCCTTGGAAAACAATTTAGTAGTCTTCCATGAGGGACTCAGTGTAAAATGAGGAGGTGGTGAATACAAGTAAAGTACTGTACTGCAATTTATTTGTTTTACATCGAGGGTCAACTGTATCACCTGTAAAAAAGAGAAATAATAATAAGACAGCAACTACCCCATGGAAATGAAGGCAGAGGTGCTTTTGTTCCTCCTGTACATGGAATTCTCGCGTTCAAGGTAGGAGTATCCCGTGTCTGTCCTGGCGGTGGTAGTGGTGGTGGTCTGTTGCCTCTCAATGACCTTGTCGAAGAAACGTGAGAGCTTCACTGCATTGCTGGACCCCGGAGCCAATGAGCGCTGGTCGTGGGAGTTCTGCAAAGGAGGCAAGTCCGTCAGGAGGAAAACATATTGATTAAGGGCAGATTCTTTTGTTGGTAAATTAGAAGGCTACTAATTCCTCCTAACTATACCAGAAAACAGACGTCCTCAATGGTACTAATAGGGGATTGGCTTCATGGCATAGTTTGGAGGAATCAGAGACCATCAAGTTCACCAACAAAAGAATCTCCCCTTAAGTTGCAGGAAGACAACAAGAAGCAGGGAAATATGAAAAGAAGAAAAACGTATTCAATTCTAATACAATCACCACCTATTCAGTCAAAGTGAAGAATAATGGATTTGGTTCAAAGACGACAACCACCTTTTCAGTTATAAGATGACAACCACCTTATCAGTCATAAGACGACAACCACCAATTCAGTCAGTCAGGAGAGAAGAAAAATATATACTGTATGACAAAAAAGACAAAATTGTTTCATGAGATAGTTTGGAGAAATCAGTTGCCTCTAATGTAATAAAAGGAGGTTATACCCTTAAATAATGCATCCACGGTGGTCTGGGTGCAATGCAATACAGTACTCACCACATAAATCTCATCGGCGGAACATTCGTCAGCGAGGGAGCAGCTCCGTACCCTCCCTGACGTGCGGTACTCAGAGATCTGGTCTTGTTTCGTCCCCACCACAAACACTGGCAGCTGTTACAATTAAGAGTTAGTTACATTATACGACAGTCAGAGTAAAGAAAATATTTTAATCATTATTATTTTCAGGTACAATTCTAAGAAATAACAACTGAGTCTATTTTATTAATGTGTTACTATATTATTACACTGCCAATGAAATCTTATTTTAGTAAATTACCAAAATGCAATACAGTACTTTACTTATTATAAATTTGCAGTCTATCTAATGATTAATAATAGGAGTAGGTAAGGAAAAAACCCGAATATAAGGATTACAGTATATACAACACAGTTCCCTAAAAACAACCACACACATATTAATAATTTTATATGACATGGACCACCACATACCCAAATAAGATACATTGTAAGAATAAAACATTTAATTGTCCCTAAGATATATGACTACTAAATGCAATTACTGTACTGTTATATAAACTGTATATACAGTAGCTGCCAAGTATACAAGTACAGTACAATGGTTGAATGCATTAAAAGTAAACATACACAGTCGATACATATTTCAACTTGTGTGTTACTTTGTGTTGTGTTATATTGGGCCGCATGCAAGAACATTCATGGTGCTGTTGATGATGGTGTGGTACTGGTACGATGACTGTCTAGATAAACAACAGAGCCATTATCAACACTACGGGTACGGGTAAATATACAACACAAACATGCATAATAACACCAAAAGATGGCTGGCCAGCTTCTTGGGAGGAAGAGCAGCCCATGTTACATTTGCTGGTCAGTCATCTAACATTAAAAATTTCACCAATGGTGTCCCCCAAGGTTCTGTACTCTCACCCACCCTTTTCAACCTATACATGCACGACATACCAACACCCCAGGCACCACAAATACACATAGCCTCCTACGCAGACGACATAACACTCACATGTACACACAGAAATGCAGACACAGCCACTCTCATCCTCCAACCCTACCTCAACACACTTAATGCCTGGTTCACCACAAACAGACTTAAAATAGCACCCACCAAGTCAACTGTCACCCTTCTCACCAACTGGAACGCAGAACACCGCTACACACCACACCTCACCATAAACAACACACCTATACCACATACACACCCAAAATACTTGGCATAACATACAATACATCCATGACATTCAAACAACATATTACGGCCATCAAAAACAAATGCATGCAAAGACTTAAAGCCCTCAGATCACTTGCCAGCACAATATTCGGACATAACAAAGAAACCACAACCACAGTATACAAACAATATATTTCGATCAGTGATGGATTATGCAAGCCCTGCCTGGGCTTCAAACCTCGCTGAGACTCATCACAACACCCTTCAAACCATACAGAACAGAGCCCTAAAGACAATCACAGGCTGCACAGCTACCACACCCACAGACCACCTACACTATGAAACCAAAGTCCTCAAAATCAAGGATCACCTTGACATGAGAGGCACACAAACACTTGCTGCAGCCTCCACAAACCCACACCATCCACTACACTACATGGCACAACACCCACACATGCCAAGGAACATCAAAACAACACCCAGTACACAATACCATACACAAATACTATCATCTCTTACACCCTGCCCACCCCAAACCAATCTCCAGAAACACATCCATACTCAAATCACTCATCAATCCATCCAAACACTCAAAAACAACACTCAGCTGCATGCACGACCTCCTGACATCCACCCATCCGAATCCTCCCTTCCCCGTGAGGACAGAGTTCACCTGGCCAGGCTGCGGTGTGGCCACCACCCGGCCCTTCTGACATATCAGAAGAGGCTGGATGGAGCCATTGCGGATGCCTGTCCGGGATGCAACACAGCACCCCATTCTATTAAACACATTATTGAAGACTGCAATACACACAACCACACTCGCCAACAACACAACATACACTCTCAGAGGGCACTGTGGGAAAGCCCGGTTCAGGCCATGGCCTTCCTCAGGAGCTCGGGGCTGCTCGGCCAGACAGCTTGAGGAACTTCAACAACAACAACACTAGGGGTATTCTCGCATTCAGTCTATTAATTTACCTAATTAGCAACCACACCAGATATCATCATCATTTTATCCCAGATTATTTTTAAATTCAGTCAAGAATACCAAGACTATGTTACCATATATAAATGAACACCAAAACACTGTCACCTTGCATTATGATACATGCACAATTGATTGATTGATTGATATTAGGCGCCACAACAGCGAGGTCATATAGCGCCAGAGAAAGGTGATAGAGAGGTGTGTCAGGAAGGAAATAAAATGAAAAGAGGGACAGTTGAAGAACTGAAAGGGAGTGGCTGGGGCCGAAGGGGGGCCAAAACCCTTAAAGTATTGCTCACATCACTGCAGGCAATACCCCCATACGTGGATACATGCACAATACAGTTCAGATGTGACCCATAATTTCTTGCCCAGCCTGGTCTAGCATGAATTAATTTGGGTGTCATCTCATGATGGTGGCTTGTTTTTACTTGAATATTTTGGCAAACTATAATGTCTTGCCTGCTCACCCTTGTATTACTGTTACTTAATGACCATCACTGTCAGTTAGTGTTCAGGTAATACTCCTGGTTTATTTCATGGTTAACCAGATTGAGCTGGAAAACAGGGTTGAGAACTACATGTACACAAATTCTTGGTCCTATTACATAATATTTGTATAAGAAAATACACAATTTTTACCAACAATTCATATTTATCATTAATATTATTGTTCAAAGATAAAAACATAGATGCAACCATGACCAAGGACTCCACCTATGCCACCACAGGTTGCTATACAAACTAACTTAGGGCATCTCTCCATACATCATATTCCTACAATACCATTATACTAACAGCACTACATACCAGGTACAAAAATATACAACTTCAGAACAGAATAAAAAAAAAATTTAACCCTTAAATGACAGTTCATAGCTTTTGTGTTTTCTTCTGAATATCACCACCAAAGTTGAATAATACTTCTATCAATTGACATATTCAATATATCTTCAATCATAAACCTGGAGTAATACCAGATAATTTATAATGTTTTAAGAAAACACATGTTGTCCAAGGGTTACTGAAGCTGTATACAATTCAGAGGCCACCCAACAAGTTCTAGCTTACCCTATGATGCCACACAGTACACAATCCCAGGCTCCCACGAGTAGTAGTAGTACAGTGTAGTAGTAGTGAGTGCCTTAACGAGAGAAGTGAATGGAATATATACCTTTTTCACACCATATACCTGTGAAAACCCTCCAAACTGCTCAGCATCAAAGTCCTCGACCAACGGAGTGCGAGCCTTGGAGCCGCTGCCTTCCCTCAACAACACCTCGGCCAACCAACGCCGCAGGTTCAGTTGGGACTTACGGTTGGTCAGGTCGTGGACGAGGATGATGCCTACAAACGGGTCACACGGTATTAGGGATTTTACTGTCTGGGAGTTACAATTTGAAAGAAAATACACTTGAGATTGGAGATTTTAAAGTTTAGAAATAAAGTAGTCTTTGCTGCCTGGATATACATTTGAGATTAGAGAATTTAATGTCTGGAAATACAATGATGTTTAATGCCTGGAAATAATCTTGGAACTGGAGAATTTAATGTATGGAAATACAGCCAAGACAATTTGATATTTTGAAATACAGTATAGCCATACTTCCATTACAGTACTTCACACTTTTAACTTTGATACTCGTGTTATTGGTGAGCTCATGTACAGTCGGCAAAAAAAGTATTGGATCCACCCTTACATTGATATTAACTATAACTATCCAAAGGGGAGTTCCAACACATTTTTTGCTGACTGTATATTTTGCCATACACATACTATTTACCATACTGTACCGTGAACGGGATTGTAGAAGACATGTCGAGCATTCTTATGTGAATTGCTTCCCCCGACATCCCAAAGCTCAATGAAGTACGGCTTCTGACTTGGCGTTCCCTCCCGGTACTCGTGGACTCGAACCTCAATACTGCAGCCAATAGTCCACGACGAGTTACTGAGAGCCTCACCGTGACACATCAGGTGAACCAGAGATGATTTACCAACACCTGCATCATATGAAAGTGAAAAAAAGTGGATATTATTTTGATATACATCAGGTATGTATTTCTAGTAGTATTTTGATATACAGTACAATATGTATGTATTTCTAGTATTATTTTGATATACAGTAGGCTACAGTATGGTATGTATGTATTTCTAGTATTTGGATTTATATATTACTAGTGCTCGTATTATTTACCAGCATAATTACTTGGTATATCCTATTATAACAACACACATACAGTACAAAAAAGGATATCACAGGTCAACATAAGACATGAACAACATTATAACAATACACATACAGTACAAAAAAATAAAAATAAAGGTATCACGGGTCAACACGACACGTAAACAAAATATCCGTCATTTCGTCTCGTGTCAGCTCAACCCAAACCTCACCAAACAAATAAACAAAGTAAATAAAAACAAAATAGGGTATTTATTGAAAGAATTACCGTTTTTTAGCAGTGTTGCCAGATCCGGCTATGTCCCAGTATTTTGCCCTGGTCATTTATTGTACTTTATCACGGTTATTTCCCGGTAGTCTGCCCAGGTTAGGTCCCGGCAGTTTGCCCAGGTTAGGTCTCAGTAGTCTGATGTGGTCTAGGTTAGGTTAGGTCAGGTAAGGTCAGGCTAATTTCAAAATGCCCCATTTGAATATGCCCTATCTCGGAAATGGGGCATTTGCGGAGAAAATGCCATAGATGAAAATAGTCTAAGAATGGTCTGAATAAGTGGGTAATGAAGGTAGAAAAACCGTACGCAATAACGGTAATTCATTCAATATTTACCCAGTATAGCCGTCGTCTCGTCTCGTATCAGCTCAACCCAAACCACTCAAAATAAATAAGCAAAGTAAACAAAAAAAATAGCCATTGTCTTGTCTCATGTCAGCTCAATCCAAACCTCACTAAACAAGTAAATATACTCACCGGAATCCCCAACAACCAGGATCTTAACTTTACTCATTGCGTTGGCGTGGTTGGCCATCGCAACGTCTGTACATACAGCCGACACCACCTGGAAAACTTATACAATTAGAACTGGAAAACTCATACAATCAGAACTGGAAAACTTACACAATCAGAACTGAAAAACTTACACAATCAGAACTGGAAAACTTACACAATCAGAACTGGAAAACTCATACAATCAACAATCTATTCCCTTTTAAACTGGAAAACTTACACAATCAGAACTGGAAAACTCATACAATCAACAATCTATTCCCTTTTAAACTGGAAAACTCATACAATCGGCATTTTTTTTAACTGGAAAACTTATACAATCAATAATCTAGACAATTTTATGAGTGTGTAGTGATGAACTAAATTAGGCTCCTATTAATTCTTCCATAATAAATAAATAAATAAATATATAAATAGATAAAATTGTTCACTCTGTCTTGGGTCAAAACCGCACAGACCTCTGACAGAAGTTTGTTTGTTTACATGTGACGTCACTGATGTGGATATGGCACGTGTTTTCATCGGCACGCATATGGCTTAATTATTTTATTTACATCGAATATATTTAATTAAATTCATTATAAAGCATTTATATATGTAGACTCTGTAGAGTATCATGTTGTTGCCATTTTGTATTTTGTAAGCAGTCTGGAAGTAGCCTATACTTTTTTTTTTATTGGTGCATATTTTGGATACTGAAGTAAGAATTTTTAGAATAGAAAGGATAGATGACGATGGACTAATTAAAAAGTTGAAAAGGCGACAGAGGACGCCTTTTCCAAATAGGTTTCGAAACATTACAAATTACAACCATATTGTAGTCGCTTCAGAAAGTCAAGATAATAATTATGTTCCTGTGTAGTCTCGAACTTCGAAGTACTCCTGGGGTTGAGAAGGAGGGGGCATCAGTTCCCGATCTAATTGGAGGACTAACAATTCCTCCAAGTTATGCCAGCAGGAAACAGACTACCGTAGTACCGGACCCTAGGATATATAAGTGTATAGGGGATCTGTTCTATGGTAACATTTGTTGGAGGAATGAGCAGCATTGACCTAATCATTATCCCAAGAGGTGGTCTCATTTATAATCATGTCAGTCTGATTTAGTCATGCTTCATAAATTTTGAAGCCTACAACCGAGATGATGGTAGCTCCACATCACGTTGCCATCAGTAGTTCAGTCACTTCAGTGTTTAGAACACAGCAGTAAAAGATAGACAGAAATGCATGGTAACTTCGTAATAAAATGGTTAGGCTATATAGGCTACAAATCACGAAAACTTTTCCTCCCTGGGTGTATGTATGGTTGTTGTAAGAAAGAGAATGATATCCCCGCGAAATATTGCAAGGGAATTCGGCATGAAAATAAAAGTGATGGTGACGTTGGTAAGCAGCAGACCCGAAGGCATCCAACACATACTACTTCACATGAAATGACATGACCAAGGAATACAACAATGACAACGCCCTCCTTCCTTTCCAGTGTTGCCAGGTGCAGGGAAATTTCTCTGTTGTAGAAAAATTTGAACTCCACACAGGGAAATTATATAAAGATTGTTCAAGTGTAAACAGGGAAATTTCTACTAGACGAAATACCAAAAAGACCGTCAATGTACACTCGTGATACGTAATTTCTGACCAGAGACGAACGACAGGCACCACACATACCCAGCATTCGAACTCAGCCTCTATAGGTGTACTGGATGGGGAAATGAGCAACACCAGGCTATTCGAAGCTTTCTGCTCCTCACACTCAGGTCAGAAATTATGTATCACGAGTGTACAGGAGTAAACAGAGAATTATTGAGGTAAAAAGGGAAATTCTAAAGGTGAAGGTAGGGAAATTTCGTCAAGCAGCAGGACCTGGCAACACTGAAAGAATCCAGCAACCAACCCCCAAAGTCTCCTCACAAGGTCGGAATAAACCACAAAATACCCGCAATTAAGAAACGCCATAGTGAAAACTCAAGGCAGAAACAGACTGGCATTAAACTTTGCCAAACGACGTGTGATGTAAGACCTTCGGGGATGAATAATTAACTATATACGGATGAGAGAAAAATAATAACAAGATGGCTGAATGACAACACTGAAGAAATAATTATGACGTGAGTAAATATTTAACATAATTAATAAGGGTCCTGTGATCGTGTATGATATATTGGTGGTGGTGGTGGTTTCTGATTCCTCCTTACTGTGCCACAAAACAAGCTCCTTCCATATAGGTGTGTGTATGTATGTGTGTTTCGTGGCAATATTTGAAGGACTCGTTTACCTCCAATTTACTACATTTACATCATGGTGTGGTACTGGTACGATGGCTGTGTTGTTTTGTCTATCTATGGAATCATCGTACCGGTACCACACCATCGTATGTATGTACCATGAATGTCCTTGAATACGGCCCCTATAATAGTTTTGGTGTCATGCATGGCTTCCTGGGCCATATTCAAGAACGTCCGTGGTGCATACGATGGTTCCATAGAATAACAATTAGAGCCGTCGTACCAGTACAAAGCCGTAGTATACACCATGAATGATCTTGCATACGGCTCCTAGTCTCCTGATATACAGTAATTTTGTATATATAATATTGATGTGCATGTGAGTATTTTTTTTGTGCTGACTGTACATGTATTATTTAACCTCTTTTATTTACTAAGAACTAATTGACACCTTTGTATCCTTAATATTTATTTTTGTGATTTTAGCATATTTTTCTGGATAGCCTATTTATAAAATCATTGGTATTTTTTAAGAGCATTTTGTCAATATTTTTTTTGTCTATTTTTTTTTATTGCATACAACTTCTATTTTTGTTTTCCTATTCATTTTTAAATAAAATAATTGAGGCATGATGCTTTAACTTGATCTAACCTAAGCAAACCAGTCTAATTAGGCCTTAATTAGGACTTGGGCAGCCTCAAGGGTCAGGTTCATTAAGTTGTATATGGTCAGGTCAGATTAGGTTAGATTGCGTTAGGTCAGGTCAGAATAGGTTACATTGTGATATGTCAGATCAGGTTAGGTTAGGTTAGGTCAGGTCAGAAAAAGTTAGATACCTGTAGTGATAGATTATATCAGGTTAGGTTAAGTCAGGTCAGGTCAGAATAAGTTAGATTGTGATAGGTTAGGTTAGGTCAAAATAAATTAGATTGTGATAGGTCAGATCAGGTTAGGTTAGGTCAGGTCAGAATAAGTTAGATTGTGATAGGTCAGATCAGGTTAGAATAAAGTTAATTTCTTAACAATAACTTGTCAAATATGAATAGAACAACCAGAAATATGCATAAAAAAAAAATAGAAATAATTAAAGATACCAACATTTTTTAAAGACCTTTGTATCTTTAATATTTCACTTTTTCAATGACTGATTTTAGTATACAGTATAAATATAATTACTGATAAATCATAACATTATATTGACATGCTATAGGTTATTTCTATTATACTTTAATAATTTATTCTGACCTGACCAATCACAATCTAATTTATTCTGACCTGACCTGACTTAACCTAACCTGATCTAATCTATCACTACAGGTATCTAACTTTTTCTGACCTGACCTAACCTAACCTAACCTAACCTGATCTGACATATCACAATGTAACCTATTCTGACCTGACCTAACGCAATCTAACCTGATGATGTGTAACCTGAAATATGACAAATATGATCAATGAAACCAACCTACAGTGATTAATTAATGCTTGTGTATCCATTTTTAATTTCAGTCAGAAAATTGGAGGCAAATGAGTCCTTCAAATATTGCCACGAAACACACCACATAATTATTAGGGACGGAGCTTGTGACATGGTTCAGGAGGAATCAGAAGCCTCCAATTATTCATACACTTAATTAAGAACTGGGTCAGCTAATTGGTAAGTAGAAATAATTAATATACAGTAACCTATATATTTATTTTCTCCCTCTGAATTTATTTATGGTTTCTTTTCGTGTTTATCTAAATATCTAAAGCTTCATTCTCTCTCTCTCTCTCTCTCTCTCTCTCTCTCTCTCTCTCTCTCTCTCTCTCTCTCTCTCTCTCTCGTGATTGTGGTTGTGATGATGATTGTGATGGTGATAAAGGTGATGATGATATTGGTGGTTATGGTGGTGGTTGTGATGATGGTTATAGTGGTGTTAATTATGATAAATAGTGATAATATTAATGATGGTGGTGATGATAATGGTAAATGGTGATGATATTGATAATGATGGTGGTGATAATAATGGTAAATGGTGATGGTATTAATGATGATGATGGTGATAATGATAAATGGTGATGATTTTGATGGTGGTGGTGATAATGGTGATGATATTGATGGTGGTGACAATAATGATGGTGATAATACTAATAATAATGGAGATAATGACAAATGATGATAATGACTAATGGTGATGAAAATAAAGACAGTGATAATGGGACAAGATAATGAATGGTAGCGATAACGATGGTAATAAAAGTAGTAGGTAGTGATGGTAGTAAAAGATGTTATTTCCGGTCGGCAGCTGTTTAGAGAGAGAGAGAGAGAGAGAGAGAGGAGGGGGGTGGGGGGAGGAAGGGAGAGGTACAAGATAGGGAGTGATATATTTTATTCCCCAACTGTATTCGCTTTCATCACGGCTTTCGTATTTTCAGGACAGTCTACGTTAGATGTGTTGCGTTAGATTCTGTTAGGTTTCGTTACGTTAGATTCTGTTAGGTTTCATTACGTTAGAATTGATTAGGTTTCATTACGTTAGATTAGATTAGGTTTTATTACGTTAGATTCTGTTAGGTTTCATTACGTTAGATTAGGTTTCATTACGTTAGATTTGATTAGGTTTCGTTACGTTAGATTCTGTTAGGTTCCATTACGTTAGATTCTGTTAGGTTCCATTACGTTAGATTCTGTTAGGTTTCATTACGTTAGATTAGATTAGGTTTCATTACGTTAGATTCTGTTAGGTTTCATTACTTTAGATTCTGTTAGGTTTCATTGCGTTAGATTCTGTTAGGTTTCATTACGTTAGATTCTGTTAGGTTTTATTACGTTAGATTAGAATAGGTTTCATTACGTTAGATTTGATTAGGTTTCATTACGTTAGATTAGATTAGATTACGTTAGATTAGATTAGATTACGTTAGATTAGATTAGGTTTTATTACGTTAGATTCTGTTAGGTTTCATTACATTAGATTCTGTTAGGTTTCATTACGTTAGATTTGATTAGGTTTCAGTACGTTAGATTGTTAGTTTTCATTAAGTTAACTACGATTAAATATCATTGGTTTAGATTAGATAAGGTTTCATCACGTTAGATTAGGATTTATATATAAGGTTAGAGCAGATTAGGTTTGGTTAGTTTGAGTGTTGTTGTTATGTTAGATTATATTTTATCACATCTAAGTATTGCATTTACTACCATAGGCTATAACAACAACAACATTATAAATCTATTACCAAACAAAAACTACACTGTTTTACCCCACAATATTATCAAGTATAACATTATATTATTACTATGCACTCTTATTTACAACAACAGTCATTAAGCCACATTTATTTAGTTCAAGATTCACCAACCAAAGAATCTCTCTCTCCTTTTTTTAAGAACCCTGTGATCGTGTATGGGAATCGGATACTGGGCCATGCCACGAAACAAGCTCCTTCCATAATATATAGGTGTGTGTGTTTCGTGGCAATATTTGAAGGAATCGTTTACCTCCAATTTTCTGACTACATCAACGGGTCCGATAAGGGAGTGTTATTACATACCCACCCACCTACCCACACACACCCCACCTCCCTACACCATACCCACCCTCCTACTCATCCACCCTACCTACCCACACACTATCCTACTCACCCACCCTCCCTTACCCACCACCTACCCACCTTCCCCACCACCTACCCACCACCCACACACCCTACCTACTTACCCACCACCTACCCACCTTCCACACCCCCTACCCACCTTCCACACCCCACCTCCCTTCCACATACCCACACACCCTACCTACTTACCCACCACCTACCTTCCTACCTACCTACCCACCCACCCACCCACCCTCACAAACCAACCCCCACCCACCATACCCACCCTTCCTCACCTTCCTTCCTACCTACCTACCTACCAACCCCCACCCACCATATACCCACCCTTCCTCACCTACCTTCCTCACCCACCATACCCACCCTTCCTCACCTACCTTCCTACCTACCTACCCACCCACCCACCCACCCTTCCTCACCTTCCTACCTACCCACCCACCCTTCCTCACCTACCTACCTACCTACCTACCTATATCTTTTCCCTTACATAGCCAGCTAGCCGCACTTCCCCCTTCCATTCTTCCCTTGTTGATAAGTAGATAATTGAAGTGCTTGTGATCCCAGCCAACAGTATTATGGAGAGGTGCATCCTATTGTGTAGTGTTCTCCATTGGTTCTCTCTCTCTCTCTCTCTCTCTCTCTCTCTCTCTCTCTCTCTCTCTCTCTCTCTCTCTCTCTCTCTCCATTTTTTATCTTCTCATTCCTCTCTCTCTCTCTCTCTCTCTCTCTCTCTCTCTCTCTCTCTCTCTCTCTCTCTCTCTCTCTCTCTCTCTCTCTCTCTCTCTCTCTCTCTCTCTCTTGATTTTCCATTTTCTCCACTCCTTTTCTTTCTTCATCTTCTCTTCTCCCCTTCCCACCCCCCACCCCTCTCTATCCTTTTTTTTCTTCATCTTCTCTCTCCCTCCTCCTCCTACCTCTCTCTCTCTTCTTCATCTTCCCTCCTCCTCTTCCTCATTTTCCATTTCCCCCTTTACCTCCTTTTCCTTCACCCCTCTTCCTCGTTTTCCTTCTCTTTTACTTTCTTTTCTTTTTCTTTCTCTCTCCTTTCCCTCCTTTTGCTTTCTTTCCCCTCCCCTCCCTTTCCCCCCCCTCTTCCTACCCCTCCCCTCCTCCTCCCTCCCCCTCCCCCTCTTCCTTCCCTCCCCTCCTCTCCTCCTCCCCTCTCCCTCCACCTCCTCCTCCATCCCCTCTCCCCCATCCCCTCCTCCTCTCCCTCCACCTCCTCCCCCCTCCTCCTCCCTATATTCATCTCAGTCTTTCATTTTATATTTTAATCGCAGTTTTATTTTATTTTTCTTCAGTGTGGGTCAAATTTTCTCAAATGTATTTCTTCATACACACACACAAGCAAGCACTTTGTCCCAGATTAGGTTAAATTAGATTCGGTTAGGATAAATTAATCATGTTTGGCTATGTTAGGTTAGGTTTGGTTATATTAGGTTAGGTTATGTTGGGACAGGATAAGTTTAAATTAGGTTAGGTTTGGTTATGTTAGGATAGGTTTAAATAAGGTTAGGCTAGGTTTGGTTAGGTTTAAATCAGGTTAGACTTAGTTAGGTTAGGCTAGGTTAAGTTTAAATCAGGTTAAGTTATGTTAAGTTAGGTTTAAGTCAAGTTAGGTTATGTATGTTTATTTTATGTTAGGTTTAAAGCAGGTTATGTTTGGTTAGGTTTAAAGCAGGTTAAATTAGGTTAGGTCAGGTTTGTTTACGTATATTAGGTTACATTTAATTCAGGTTAGGTTTGGTTTAAATCATGTTAAGTTATGTTAGGTTAGGTTTGTTTAAATTATATTAGGTTAGGTTTGTATCAGGTTAGACTAGGTTTAAATCAGGTTAGGTTAGGTTTAGTTATGTTAGGTTTAAATCAAGTCAGGTTAGGTTTGTTTACGTTATGTTAGGTTAGATTTAAATCATGTTATGTTATGTTTGGTTAGGTTAGGTTTAAATCAGGTTATGTTAGGTTATGTTTGGTTATGTTATGTTTGGTTAGGTTAGGTTAGGTTATATCAGGTTAGACTAGGTTTAAATCAGGTTAGGTTAGGTTTAATCAGGTTAGGTTTAGTTATGTTAGGTTAGATTTAAATCAGGTTATGTTATGTTTGGTTAGGTTAGGTTTAAATCAGGTTATGTTATGTTTGGTTAGGTTAGGTTTAAATCAGGTTATGTTATGTTTGGTTAGGTTAGGTTTAAATCAGGTTATGTTATGTTTGGTTAGGTTAGGTTTAAATCAGGTTATGTTATGTTTGGTTAGGTTAGGTTATGTTTGGTTAGGTTAGGTTTGGTTAGGTTATGTTTGGTTAGGTTAGGTTTGGTTAGGTTAGGTTTAAATCAAGTCAGGTTAGGTTTGTTTACGTTATGTTAGGTTAGATTTAAATCAGGTTATGTTATGTTTGGTTAGGTTAGGTTTAAATCAGGTTATGTTATGTAAGGTTATGTTTGGTTAGGTTAGGTGAGGTTTGGTTATGTTATGTTTGGTTAGGTTTAAGTAAGGTTAGGTTAGGTTAGGTTAGGTTACGTTTAAATCAGGTTATGTTATGTAAGGTTATGTTAGGTTTGGTTAGCTTAGGTTAGGTTAGGTTTGGTTATGTTAGGGTAGGTGAGTGGGGGAGGAGAGGAGAGGGGGAGGGGTGTCGTGTGAGGAGGAGGAGGAGGAGGAGGAGGAATGAAAGAGAGTAAATTGGAGCCATGATACCACACCAGTATTATACAAGGAGGGAGAAGGGGCCATTTTCATGTTAGTTCCGCTCCCTGACCCCTTACACTACTACCCCCCACCACACCCCACTACCATCTCTCTCTCTCTCTCTCTCTCTCTCTCTCTCTCTCTCTCTCTCACACACACAGGTCAACCTAAGTCTTTCTCCATCCTCCAACCTGTTTTCAGAGGATTAGTAAAGAAGCCGGAAATGGTTGCAACAATTGAAGGACCTACATAGCGAATCCCCCCAAAACTAATACCATGAAACAAGACCGAGGCCTCAGTGTTACCAATTGGAGATCCTGTTTTTTTCGTGGCATAGTTTGGAGGGATTAGATAATATATAATTAATTAAAGGGTGTTGTGTAGTTAGTAAGTATGATTTGGGTACATTGGAGAGCCAGGAGGAAAGAGCTGTCCCGACCACTTGTAGATGAATGAATGAATGAATATATTGGTGTTTTGCATGTTGTTTGGAGAATGTTGGAGGAATGCAGTTGCTCCAAAATTTGCCAACAACACTGTAATATATAATTATACCCCCCCCCCCCTTAATTATTGTCTCTCTCGGCCAATTAGAGCATTAGTTGAAGTGGCTCTGGGCTGTGATTGGTCGACCCCTCATCTTCACCCACCCCCTCATCTTCCCCCCCACCCACCCCCTCATCTTCCCCCACCCCCCCACCCACCCCCTCATCTTCCCCCACCTTGCCGTGGGTGAGAGAGCTTGTGTGATCTGTTTGAATTTTGCTAGCTATGCTGGGGGACATTTAGTCCAGTTGGGTTACCCGTGCCAGAAAGGTAGCGTTATTAGGATCCTGACTAAGAGTTGTCAAATCTTCAAATCTTCATATTAATATTAAGTTTCACAACTGCTCTTCAACTGTCCTAACAAAAAAAAAAAAAAAAAAAAAAAACAATCTTCATCACTTTCGATATAAGTTTTTATTGTTAAGGACCTCACCAGCTACCTTATGCCGTGTGAGAAGGGAGGCTTTGGAACCTCCTAAAACAACGCCTTTTAACGCTCACAGGTTTCGAAAGGGCTGAGATTGAAGGGATCTCAGGCGTGTGGGGTACGAGTAATGGAGGTGCCTCAGGACCCCCGTAGGTATTCTCTTAGATTAATAAGCCTGACCAGCTCCCTGTGACCGTTCTTAGGTGCCTAAAGGCTCGACTGCTCTTTGGTGAGAGAGCTTTCGTGCCTCGCTGGCTGCCAGGCCAGTAAAAGATCTCGGATTAAGTCGTGGACATTTAGTTTTACTATTTGCTTTAAGTTTGGCCGCGGATGGAGGATTAGTAGGGATTAGTAGGACGACGGTTACACTTCAAGCACCCCTGTCGAAAAATCAGAGTCCCATTTACTTAGGACTCTTGTGCTGCTCAGTTGGGAGCTGCGGCACGATTGGGGCCGTCCGACCCAGGGGAGACCTTAGGGTTGGTGTGCTTGGCTCATAAGGTTTCTGTTGGCCGAACGACCGAAAACCTTCTGGAAGTAGGCGGATGAGACTTATGCGAGACCAAATCACACTACCCTTTCTTTTATATTATTGGTCTGAAATTGAATTAGAGCGAGATGACTGGTCCATCAGCAAGAAAATTTACATGTACTACATGCAAGGTGTACCGCTGGTGTGAGGACTTCAGCGGGAGGAGTGCGAGCGACCTAGACTCCTCGAGTGTCTGCGACTTTTGCAAACTCGAGGAGAGGTTGATGAAGCACATCTCACTGCTCACGAAGGAGAACAACTCCCTAAAGGAGGAAGTTCTCCGAATGGACTCACAGAGGTGTGACTGCCATGTGAGAGACAAGGCAATCCAAGGAGCTTCTTCACCGGAGAGCTCCACCACGGCGGTAAAGAATAAGAAGAAGAACAAGAAGAAGAACAACAACAAGAAGAACAACAACAAGAAGAACAGCAATGAAGAGGGAAAAGAGACTGCAGAAGGAAAAGATACTGCAGAAAAGTGTGATGAAAAAGAGGAGGGGAATATGGAGAAGGGAGAAAAACCCAAGAAGTCAGTTGAGGAGGGATTAGAAGAAAGTGAGGAATCAAATAAGAAGGAAAAGAAAATGAAGAAGAAAAAGAAGAAGAAGAAGCAACCTGGAGGAAGTGACGAGCCCGGCAGGAATTCAAAACACTCTTGGGTTCCTCACAAGGCATCTCGTGCTCCTACCAAGGAGAGGCCTGTGGATATACACATTGTAGGTGATTCCCAGGCACGAGGGCTGCAACCCCTAATGGAAGATCGCCTTCACACTTCTGTGAAGGTGAATTGTTTGCCAGGTTGTGGCAATGCTGACCTCCGAAAGGAAGCTGAGAGGATCCAAACGTCCAGATCTGCTGTCATTGCACTCATGGTGAGTGGTAATGACATCTACCTGAGAAATGGTAGAGTAGGCATGACCGAAGGAGTCCTCTCGGATGTGATCGGTGCAGTAGATGACTGTGGGTTAAAAACCCGCAGAAGGGTAGTTGTTGGCATGCTCCCAAGGAGAGGCCCTTTAGGGACTGCTCTGTCAAAGAACATTGCAGTAAATCAGCGCCTGGCTGATTTGTGTACTGCCGAGGGGGTGTTCTTTGTGGACCCCTACACCTCACTCTTTGGTAGAGACGACCTCTACCAGAGGGATGGCACACATCTCTCACTAAAGGGGAAAGAAGTGCTTTCCAAATTAATGGAAGACGCCGTCCGACGATGTCTCAGGAGCACTCGACCGAGCGTGGAGGAGAGCCCTCGTCGCTATGCTAGAGTGACCCCAGAGAAGACATTCGCTGAGATCCTGAAGAAGGATATCCCCAGCACTACCAAGACAATGACCAAACCGGGAAACGGAAGAGTATAGGGAGCCCTGCAGTTGGGGGTTCCCTGAAGGTTCTATTGTTCAACGCCAGGTCCATCCGAAACAAGTTTTTGGAGCTGCGGGCCCTCGTTGCGACAGAGGAACCCGAGATGGTGGCCATAACGGAGTCATGGTTGAGAACCTCAGACAGAGATCTTGAAGGGGAATTCGTGATTCCAGGCTACCAACTCTTCCACAAAGATAGAGAGGACAGAGGGGGTGGTGGTGTGCTGTTGTATGTAAAGAACTCCATCAAATCGATGACCTGCAACATCACATCGAACCACGAGCTCCTTGGAGTTGACCTAGAAATAGGCACTGCAAAATACAGAACCCTGCTGCTTTATAGACCCCCTGGACAACTCAATGAGATGGACAGGGACCTATACCAGTTGCTGGGTGAACTAGTGGACGGCAGGGTGTGCATCCTTATGGGGGACTTCAACACACATGTTGACTGGGAAACCAGAGAGCCCTCTGCCGAGAACACACCACTCTTGGAGTTTGTAAATGATGAATTCCTCACTCAATGGGTAAGGGAGCCAACAAGAGGTGCTAACATACTCGACTTGGTCCTCACCTCAGAGGATGACATCATTCAAGACCTCTCTGTAAATGAAGAAATAGGTGGAAGCGACCACAAGCTTATAAGATTTTCAGTTAAGGTCCCTAATATGGAGTCCGTGACCCCGGTGCATAGAAAATTAGACATGGGGAGAGCGGACTTTGCAGGTCTTCGTGAAGGCGTTGCTGAAATGGAACTAGAGGAGGGAGAGAGTGCTGATGATCTGTGGAGGTCATTCTTGTCTTCCTTCATGGAACTTCAGTCGCGCTTTATTCCTCTGAAGGGAACAGGTCAGAAGTTCATTCAACCGAAGTGGTTTAATCGGGAAATCCGTAACCTACTAAGGGAGAGGAGAACTGCGTATCGTCAAGCGAAGGCATCTGGGGACTTTGACGGTCATAGAAGACTGAATCGAAGCGTGAAGTCCAAAATAAGGGCGGCTAAGCGTGCTGAGGAGGTCCGTGTGGCTAGACTCTGCAAAGAGAACCCCAAGGAGTTTTTCAGTTATGTGAATGGCCGTAAACCAATCCGACGCAGGATCGGTCCCTTGGTGAATGAGGATGGAGCATTGATGCACTCTGATGCAGAAAATGCTAACCTCTTAAATGAGTACTTCTCTTCAGTGTTCTCTGAGGAGAGTGGTCCCATTCCCGAACCTTTGGACTCCTTCAGTGAGAAGTTGGAGTCAATGGTCTTCACCCAAGAAGAAATCGAGAGAAAAATAATCGAATTAAAAGCAAACAAGTCCCCCGGTCCGGATGGGTTCTTACCTAGAGTGTTGAAAGAAGTGCATGGTGAAGTATCACGGCACCTGTGCATGGTCTTCAACAGGGTAATCCAGACTGGATGCGTTCCTAGAGACTGGCGTGAGGCAGAGGTGACTCCTATCTTCAAGAAGGGAGATGCTAGCCAACCGTCAAACTACAGACCCATCAGTTTAACCTCGATAGTCTGTAAACTCATGGAGAGCATCATGGTGGACAAAATAACAGCACACTTAGAATCAAATTTGCTACTGAGGGGTTCCCAGCATGGGTTCCGGCAGCACCGGTCATGCCTCACAAATCTGGTGGAATTCTTCCATTTTGTTTTCAGTGAGCATGATCGGGATAAAGCGGTCGATGTTGTCTACTTAGACTTTCAGAAAGCCTTTGATAAGGTACCCCACCGCCGTCTCCTTCGGAAAGTGCGTGCACTGGGCATAGACGGAAATGTGGCAAATTGGATAGAGAACTGGCTAAGTGACAGACGGCAGCGGGTGGTAGTGAATGGACAGGCTTCAGAGTGGGTGCCCGTTACTAGCGGTGTTCCCCAAGGTTCTGTTCTGGGACCACTACTGTTTATCATCTATGTTAATGACATGGATGGTGACATGGTTGCCAAGATTTCCAAATTCGCCGATGATACTAAGCTTGGTATGAATGTCGCGAAAGAAGGAAATACTACCCGCTTACAAGAAGATCTTAGGAAGATCGGGGAGTGGTCTGACACGTGGCAAATGCCATTTAACGTGAACAAATGCAAAGTTATGCATATAGGCCACAGAAACCCCCGAACAGAGTATAACCTTAAAGGCAATGCTCTCGTAAGCACTGATACTGAGAAAGACTTGGGTGTAACTATCACCAGTGACCTCAAGTTCTCAAAGCAGTGTATTGAGGCTGAGAAGAAAGCCCAAAGGATGTTAGGGTACATAAAGCGACAGTTTGGATACCGGAACAAGGAGATAGTACTTTGTCTGTACAATTCCCTTGTCTGACCGCACCTGGAGTATGCAGTCCAGTTTTGGAGTCCTTCTTACCGGAAGGATATCGCGAGATTGGAACGAGTGCAAGCCAGGGCAACCAAACTTATACCCTCTCTTAGACACAAGAGCTATAAAGATCGGTTGGTAGAACTCGACCTGTTCTCTTTGGAAACCCGGAGACTGCGTGGTCAGCTTATCGAAGTGTTCAAAATACTACGAGGCTTTGACAATGTAGACTACAGGGACATTTTCCAACTCAGTGAGGGCACAACCAGGAATCATGGCTACAAACTTGAACTGAAGCGATACAACCGTGATCTGTGTGGTAAGTTCTTTACATACAGCATCTGCGGTACTTGGAACGCGCTTCCTGCTGATGTGGTCAACAGCAACTCTGTGGATCAGTTCAAGTCCAGATTAGACAAAGCCTTAAACCACCGTCTAGGTGTTTAAGCCGTTGTGCGAGTGTTCCTTGATGGTTTCACATGACACATTCGAGGACGGTCGCCTACTTGCGCAACTAAACCCACAGGTACCCTCTTTGTATGGATCGTAAGGTCCCCTAGGGTACTTCTTTTCCTTGTAACCCTTGTAACACCCCCCCCACCCACCCCCTCATCTTCCCCCCCCCCCCACCCACCCCCTCATCTTCCCCCCCTCACCCACCCACCCACCCCCCACCATCAGATGCACCGTTGATAAGGAAGGTAAATAAATGTGTGCTGATGAAAATCCTCTCGAGTGGGTAGCGTCGTCGTCGTTGTCGTTGTTGTTGTTGAGGCGTGGGAAGGCGGGAAAATAAAAGAGACAATTGACTAACGTATATAAGTGAGGGAATAATAGTACACTAATTTTGTTTATTCCCAAAGTATTATCGAACCAAAATACACACACACACACAGACAGAAAGAGAGACACACACACACACAGAAAGACAGACAGACACACACAGAAAGAGAGAAACACACACACACAGAAAGAGAGAGAGACACACACACACACAGAAAGAGAGAAACACACACACACAGAAAGAGAGAGAGAGAGACACACACACAGAAAGAGAGAGAGACACACACACACACAGAAAGAGAGAGAGACACACACACACACAGAAAGAGAGAGAGACACACACACACACAGAAAGAGAGAGAGACACACACACACACAGAAAGAGAGAGAGACACACACACACACAGAAAGAGAGACACACACACACACAGAAAGAGAGAGAGAGAGAGAGACACACACACAGAAAGAGAGAGAGACACACACACACACAGAAAGAGAGAGAGACACACACACACAGAAAGAGAGAGAGACACACACACACACAGAAAGAGAGAGAGACACACACACACAGAAAGAGAGAGAGACACACACACACACAGAAAGAGAGAGAGAGACACACACACACAGAAAGAGAGAGAGACACACACACACAGAAAGAGAGAGAGACACACACACACACAGAAAGAGAGAGAGACACACACACACACACACAGAAAGAGAGAGAGACACACACACACATACACAGAAAGAGAGAGAGACACACACACACACAGAAAGAGAGAGAGACACACACACACACACAGAAAGAGAGAGACACACACACACACACACAGACACAGAGAAACAGAGAAACACACACACAGACAGACAGACAGACAGAGAAACAAACACACACACACACACAGAGTTAAAGAAAAAAGAGTTAAAATTATTAGTTTGTTATTATTATTATTATTATTTTAAAGTAGTTATGGGCTGCTCAATTCCATTCTCTCTGTATCTTTTAATTCCAGTCACGTTTTCCTTGGTGTGGTGGGCAAGTAAATAAATATACAACTGCAATAATTGTTAAGGTTAATTTGTAAGAAAAAAATTAATGATGACAAAAATTACGATACGAAAATATAAACACAAACAAGAAAGGAGGTAGTGCCGTTGAAAAGCCTAAATAAATAAAGCCCCTGAAACAACAACAACAACAACACATCCTATTATTATTATTGTTATTATCTGCTCGTTCAACATTAGTAATCCCCACTCGACTTCCTCTCATAGCTCTCCCTCCCTCTCTCTCTCTCTCTTTCTCTCTCTCTTTCTCTTTTTCCCTCTCTCTCTCTCTCTCCTCTTTTTCCCTCTCTCTCTCTCTCTCCTTCCCATCTCTCTCTCTCTCTCCTTCCCATCTCTCTCTCTCTCTCCTTCCCATCTCTCTCTCTCTCTCCTTCCCATCTCTCTCTCTCTCTCCTTCCCATCTCTCTCTCTCTCTCCTTCCCATCTCTCTCCTTCCCATCTCTCTCTCTCTCTCCTTCCCATCTCTCTCTCTCTCTCCTTCCCTCTCCTTCCCTCTCCTTCCCTCTCCTTCCCTCTCCCTCCCTCCCTCTTTCCCTCCCTCTCTCTCTCCCTCACTCTCTCTCGCTCTCTCTCTTTTTTTTTTTTTTTTTTTTTTTTTTTTATTTAAACAGTGTACAAATGTTGTCTAATATCTAGTAGTAAGGTCCCTTATAACATAGCTTAACCTGTAACTGACATTCATATTTACATCTTATTAACTTAATATTAGGACTTATGAATATGTTGTTAGGGTACTTATAGCTATGTATAAATTAGATAATTAGTCTAGCCTTATTACTACTTAAACTAAAGTTCTAGTTTTGACTCTAAAACTATCTATAGCTAAATTAGACTACTGTACATTGTGGTTTCTAGATGTCATCACCCATCTATTGGCTTCTCTCTTGAAAGCTTGTAGAGTTGCGTCGTGTTGAAGGTTGGTGTTGTTGACCAGGGAGTTCCAGAGCCGTCCATAGCGAGGCAGGTATGACCGGAGGTGATGCTCCGTCCTGGAGAAGGGTACCTGTACCTGCTGTTGTCTGTGTGCTGCTGTCCTGGTTTCATAGACTGGTGCCGTCTGGTTTGGGAGGTGTAGGGTTGTAAGGTGTGGAGTATGGAGGGTGAGGGCCTTCTTCATAACACACAGCCCTGCTACATCTCGTCGCTCCTGAAGGGGTTGAAGTCTGGCAGTGTGTTGTACTGCACTGTGTTGCACCAGACGTTGTGCTCTTGCCTGGATTCTGTCAAGTGTGGCCAGGTAGGAGGGAGGACATGAGGTCCAAGAGAGAGGAGAGTACTCCATGAGGGGACGTACTTGTGCTTTATACAGCACCTCCACTCCCTTGGCATCTAACAGGTGAGATACCCGACGGACACACCCCAGTCTCCAGGCTGCGTTTTTGGCCACATTTTTGACATGTTTGGTGAAGGTGAGACCTGAGTCAAACTCCACTCCAAGGATGGTGGTGGAATTTTGGAGTGGGAGCCTTCTACCTTCAAGCAGGATGTCTGGAGGAGGAAGGTCTGTCAGGTCCTGCCTTCTGGAGATCAGCATTAATTGAGTCTTGTCAGGGGCGAGGGTGATCTGCCATCTCTTGCTCCAAGACACAATTTTCTCCAGGGCTTCGTTGATGCGACGTACTGTGTCCCTCCAATCCTTTCTATCACAGGAGAATGATAGAGTACAGTCGTCTGCATATGCCTGGGCCTCTGGGATGAGTTGTAGGATATCATTAAAGTAGACATTCCACAACAGAGGTCCAACAATACTTCCTTGTGGAACACTGGCATGGATAGGATGTTTGCCAGAGGTGTGACCATTAACCACCGTCCTGAGGGTTCTACCATCAAGGTAATCCTGGAGAAGATGCTGGAGGGCACCTCTAACACCAAGACTACCCAGCTTGGCAATGATACCTTTGTGCCACACCCTGTCGAAGGCACCAGCAATGTCAAGGGCCACTACAAAGGTATCCTTTCCTCTGTCCAGGGAGTGGTTCCAGGCAGTAGCTTGTAGCAGTAGGAGGTCTGCAGCTGACCTACCCTTTCTGAAGCCAAACTGTCTGTTGTTGAGGAGGTGGTGTTTGTCCAGGAAGTCTGTTATGTTGGTGGTGATTAAGGACTCCAAAATTTTACCAACAATAGAGAGGAGGGAGATTGGCCTGTAGTTTTTTGGGTCACTT
>JAWQEG010002661.1:15000-136465 GCA_033782935.1 Petrolisthes cinctipes | reverse complement strand
ACCTTACTATATCTGTATTTGTATTTCCTGTTGTCCTATTTACGATATAAAACCTTCACGTGTGGTAGCAAATAGTCAACAGATATACTCAGTAGGTATTGTAAATTTTCAGCACAAAAAAATGACATCTCTTTGATAATAACCCTTCATTTGTAATATATAAGGGGCGCTCATTTGTATTTATATCCTTGGTGGACATTGGAATGGGTTAAGTGGGCTCCTTCACTCGCTGTTATATCATTATTAAAAAAAGAAAAAAAAAAAAAAGAAAAAGAGAGATGGAGGGTCGATCACCAGTTAAAGCTCTACGTAAGTTCAACCCGCGTTTCATTACTCGTCAACTTTTCTTCTACTTCATTATTTTCATATCACCGTATTACCTTTTTTTATTTTATTTCCTCAAGAGGCCGGAGACCCCAAAGAGCAGGGGAAGGGGGAAATCAGTGTTAAATATAAGCTGACCTTCTTCTTTGGTATTGAATCGCAAATATGATGTTTCACCATGCTTACGGTGTGACCTTTGGTTAGCTCTTTTAATAATACTTGACGCAGAAGGGACATAAAAATTAACAAAAATGCCTCCAAACAGGAAAGTGTTAACATAGTTAATTGAATTTTAACTTTACTAAATTTTAGTAATAAATTAGTGTTATAGGTAGTAGTAGAAAGCCAGAGCCACGGGACAGAAATTAAGAGAAATTATAGAAAAGGAACAAACTAATGGAGAGGCTAATGATTATATAATAGTTACAAGAAAATATGATTAGGTATGAAAGACTGGAAAGCGAAAAGCAAGCCATGGAAAAAAATGTGTTGAAAAAAAGGAAGCTAAAATGTTCGTGAATAAGAATGGAAAACGCAGGAACATGTCACCTCTATCATTCATCTCTCTCACCCTCCCTTGTATATCTCCCCATTCCCTGCGCCAGTCTACTACTACATTATTAAGAGCATGGTACATCCTATCCGCTTGCCACACACATCGAACGGGAGGAACATTTGGGTGGGGTGTTGCATTATACAGTATACAGGTACAGTCACAATACCCCGCTGTCAGTACTTCCTTTAGCTGAAACTGCGAGGGGTGGTTCTGTCTGCTCCGTTTTTGTTTTGTTTTTTGTACCTTTGTAATAATTCGTGAGGTGGGAAGTGACAGCGTGAGAATATTCTGTAGACGCTCTCACCTTTTGCTTAGATTTGGTGTATATGCAATCATAACTACGGTACCGTATATACTTCAACCAATGATACATGAATAGAAAAAATGCCATCATGCAAAATATATTTCTATTTGATTCTTTTCCGTGACTGTGGTTCTGTATTATGCATTGTACACCTAATAGAAGATACATATTGATTATCTGCAAGCACACACACACACACACACACACACACACACACACACACACACACACACACACACACACACACACACACACACACACACACACACACACACACACACACACACACACACACACACACACACACATTCTTTGCTCTACTGGAGGTGGGTTACTGGCACTCTTCCCAAAAAACTATGTATGCTCTTGTGATATACAGAGAAACACGGAGAGTGGGATGATATTTCTGGCCCCCCATTCCTAAGAAATATGAAGACGTGAATTGAGGGATTGAAGTACCGGTACTGAATAACGTAAAAAGAAAGAGACGCACGAAGCACAATGAAAACAGTAGAAAGAAGGTGGGATGAATGAGAACAAGAATGGAAAAGAGGAAGAAGACTAGGAAAAGGTAAAGGCAAAGAAAGCAATCGGGAACCGAGAAAAGTTCAGAGTAAATATGAGACAGCCAGCCAGACAGACAGACAGTCAGTCACACAGACAGATAAACAAAGATTGAAGATGGAAGGGTGAGATTGGGTGATCAGAGACAACCATTAAGAATTTTTCCTTCCCTCCTCACTAGGTAAATAATGAGTGGAGAAAATCTTAGGTGATGAGAAGAGGAGGGAGAAAATTGAGGAAGACAAGATGAAAGGGGAGAAAGAAGAATTAATGGAGAAGAAAATGAATGAATATTTCTGGGAAGAGGAGGAGAGAGAAGAGAAGAGGGAGACTGGAGGGAGAAAAAAAATTATAATTGTCTCTCTTGAGAGGTAGTAAATTGTCTCCCTTGGAGATGAACACAGTGTGTGGTGGAAACAAACGAGAGAGAGAGAGAGAGAGAGAGAGAGAGAGAGAGAGAGAGAGAGAGAGAGAGAGAGAGAGAGAGAGATGAACACCATAGTAAAGAAACTGATAATCATTTGAATAAGTGTGTCTTGTACATAAACAACGTTATCGGAACATACTGGATACTTCATGGCTTAATGAATTTGCCATAAAAATTATATTGTTTTTATCTTTATGTATAATTTTCCCTTCTATCTCTGATATGAATTGTATGAACTTACAAGATGATTTTCTATTGTCTCTCATTTATTCCAGGAACACAGATTATAACGTATTGCACATCTATCTAGAGAAAACTAATAATATACATCTTTCCACGTCAATGTGACAAGACTATTCGATGATTCCTGAGATAGTTAATAGAGAATCGTACAGTACTGTTACGTTTTGCATCGCCGACCACTGTACGGTATCATTACAACGGTAGACACACTTTGCTGTTTAGACTTTGTTAAGAATATGAATGAGTTAGTTGGTTTGGCCTCCTTTTATCAAACTACAGTTTATGACTTTACACTTGGGTGGTTCAATTTTACATATTATTTTATTTTTAAACAAGTAAATATGAAGGGTAAAATCCTGATCATTAGACAGCTTCATCCTCATATTTTCACCGCGAATCAACTTGTGAGCTTTACGAAACCCTTACCTGTTTCAGAGTTTCGAGTAGCGTCTTGATATTGAAGCTGTAATTGTATGGAAACTGAGAATAGTTGACTCTTTAGCTCTAAGATGACACTTCGAAATATACTTGGTACATTAATGTCACTGTAATTATCGTTGCATCATCCAAATATCTTAGTAAAATTACAATGCCTTGGGGTTTATGAATGATATATGCAAAGACGATAAGAGACGAGAAACAAGAGGATGATGGTGGATTAAGGAAGGGGAGGGAAGCAGTGGAGTGGAAGCAGACAAGTGGTAGAGCTGAAGGAGGAATACAACTAGACGAATAAGAGTAAGACTTAGTATTTTACAACTTATGTATGTATGTTTTTTTTTTATTATATTTTCTTGTTTTTCTTCAATTTATCATCTATAATACTCCATTGTAATTTAACAAAAATTAATGATAGCTGTCTACTTCAGAGTACAGTCCTGAATCATGGATACGGTACTAATTTCACCGAGACATTACATCTTGAATAATTTAGGTAATGATTATATACATGATAAATACATGCAGTAGAGGGTCGTCTAATACTAGTACCTATAAAACTCTAGATTGGAAATGTTCACTAATTCCATCGTTTATGCACTTACTGAGTCCCCATAATTTCAACCCCGCGTAGCCTACAGCACTGTACGGTAGCTATGTACATCTATCTAGTTAGTCACTGCTTCTAAATCAGTGTAGGATGGCCGTCATTACTTCACATCAGCATTACTAGTCTCTGGGTTCTACTAAACTTTTCGGGCGTATTACTGAAATAATTTTTGAAAAGCAGTCATTAACTTTGCCTCTACTATATCTCCTTGGTTTTCTCCGGGCTTTAGCTGCAGACTTTGTTCCTCCCGGCGTGTCACCTCGGGAGTTTAATAGTCTTAAAGATTTCGCTGGCTTGGCAAGAGAGAGGAGAGGGGATAAAAGACGCGGGAGAAGTAGGGCAGAGAGTCAGCAGGAGGGGAGAGACACACACAGAGAGAGAGGGAGGGAGAGGGGGTGGGGTCTGTGAATGAGAAACGAGGGTGAGGAGGAAATGAGGTATAAGGTGCTTGGGGTCGAGAATGGGAGAGAGGGCGAGGAGAGAAAGATAGGAAAAAGAAAGGAAATGAGACAAAGACACAAGAAGAAAGTGCAAGGAGAGGAATAGAGAACGTAGAAGGAAAAGGAGACGAGGATAGGGAGAGAGTGCAAGGAGAGGAATAGAGAACGTAGAAGGAAATAGAGACGAGGACAGGAAGAAAGGGGAAGGAGAGGAAGAGAGAAAGTAAGTAGAAAGAAAAAATAGACTAAAGCAGGAAGAGAAGGAAAGAAGGAAAGAAAGAGGAATAAGAGATATGTATTGTAAAGAGTGAAGAGTGATGGAGAGATGTGGAAATAAAAGGAGAAGGATGGGAAAAGAATGAGAACCAACGTATTGAACCAACTCAAGTTATGTCATTTTTCTGGTATATAGTCTGGTGATAAGATGTCGAGGCGTTTGTCAATTAAGATACATGCAGATACCATAACACTGCATATTAATATATTGCAACATACACTCAAAACCATGGCTGAATAGAAATGTTAGGAAAAATTGTATGACTTTCCCCCTTCCACACAACACAGTACAGAGTTTGCATGCTTTTTTACTTGAACTTTTGTTGTCCTGACTTCCAATATCAAACACGAATAAAATAGATAAGTTTATATTTAGCATACCTTGTAATTCGTTATAAAATTAATGTACTAATATAATCCCTGAAATATCGTCATTACAGACACACATCTAGACAGACAGACAGAGACAGACAGACACACACATCCAGGCATCCAGAGACAGAGACAGACAGACAGACAGAGATAGACAGACAGAGACAGGCAGACAGACAGACAGACAGAGGCAGATAGACAGACAGACACCCCGATAAATGGACACAAAGACGGTGGACTGTCAACCTTATTTTTCACACTCAGTACACAAAGGGAAACAACAATGACTGTGACACCAAACATTACAGTGACGACGCAGATGTTTAGCAAGTCCGACCGTACCCCTGAATATTTTTATAATGACACCCATAAAGTATTAAAAGAACTGCCACCTCACCACCACTGTTATTACTAATGAACCGTGGCGTTAATAACTATAAAGAACCCAAAGTGATCGTTAACCAAGACCATTCCCACTACCCACCAATAGTCATAACACTTCCCTTCTCTGATTGACCTCGTGATTGACCTCGTAAGCACTCATTGCACGTAATTGTTTCGGTGTGCATGGGTTTCAGAATTCACCCAGTCAAATGTTACTCTTGTCATGTCCAGCCCCTCCCCCTGCCCCTGCCTCTGGCATGTCCAGCCCCTCTCCCTGCCGCCCCTGTCATGTCCAGCCCCTCCCTGCCACTGCCATGTCCAGCCCCTAAACCCTGTCATGTCTAATCCTCCCACCCGTCATGTCCAGCCCCTGCCCCTGACCCTGTTATGTCCAGTCCTCCCCCCTGTCATGTCCATTCCTCCCCCATGTTATGTCCACTCCCCCCCCCCCCTCTGTCATGTCCAGTCCCACTGCCCCTACTATGTTCAGTCCCTCCCTGCCATGTCAATCCCTTCCTGTCATGTCCAGTCCTCCCTGCCATATCTAGTCCTCCCCTACCATGTCACCCTTACCATGTTGGATTGTCTATCACCACACTTTATATCATCATCAACATCAATACTATACAACATACATACAACACTGATCATACAACCTAACCAGAGTAAAGTGTCGGTTAAGAACTTGTGTGTACGAGAAGTTGGCTGTGAAATGTAACCCCTCAAACCATTTACATAAACAATCTCACACTTGTCTCACCTAACCCCTTTGGCTTCATCCTTGTACCTTACCATTTTACCCAGGCAAAAACCAAACGATATAACACGTCAGTAGTAGTGAAGCCCCACGTACCCAGAGGGCCAACTAAAATTCTGAAAGTTTTCCTCAACAGAGTACAGTACTATCGTCCAGCAATACCCATGAATTTCTTTTATTGGATCTTTTGTTGTGCGTGAAATGGAAAGCTACTGATTCTTCCAAATACTGTAATTGCGATGAAACAGACTAGTGTCTTTATAGGATGGGTAGGGAATCTGTTTTGTGACATAATGTGGAGAAATCAGTAGCCTTCCATTTTTATATATATACAGTATATTTATAACACAAGGGGCCGGATGCACGAAAGACCTTAGCGGCCGTTAAGTTACCTTAGCCGCCATTTTTGCCCTTAACTCACTATGGTGGTATGCACGAAACACCTTAGCGGCAATTGTGGCGGCCATCTTTAACCTTACGGCTAAGGGTGGTCGAGAGCACCCTTTAGACGACCATAGGGTTGAGTAGTGGAGCGTTGTGCTGCCGACCCTGCCCAAATTATCGTACAGTAATACCGAAATTATGGTACTTTCCTCAAAATTATGGTACGCTGTGCACATCAATTATGGTATTATTATTGTACTGTGCTAATCTTTATTAATAAGCAAATTTTTAATAACCAAGTTATATTATAGGCCTACTATAAAAGAGGAAAATCACATAGGTTAAAAATGCGTTTATTTGTTATTATTTTTAAATTATATCCTTGAATAGATGCTCTTTTCTTACCATAATTATTTATTTTGTATGTTCCGACATTGTATTGGTCTAATACAACTACCACCATTGTCCTACCACAACAACAAACATTACACAGGGAATGGTAAGTTTGGAAAATCATCTAAACGGGAATCATCACCAGCACATTCACTACTACCACAACTACAACCTTCACATAAATAGAGAAGAAAAGTAGACAGTAAGAAAGGAATTAAGGTGATCAGAAATCTCGGCATATTCTGGTTGTAATAGCTAGGCCTAGGCCTCCCTGTTATGAAGTAGGCAAATTCAAAGTTTCTCAATCCTCCAAACTATGCTAGGAAACAAATGACCCTATAGCCTACATACTAAATCAACGTGTATTCTGGTGTGATGTGGACGAATGGTAGCCACCAGAAAATGTGTTCTCTTTTTTTCCATTCAGTTATCATAATCATGAGTTCTTCATCAGCTGCAGTATAATTTGCAATCTTGCAAGCTTAGTAGGAGGCTCTTCTGCCATATCAAGTAATTAAATGCCAAAATAAATACTTCTATGCTCAAGAAATCTCACACAATGTTCACATTCCACTTCACGCAATGAAAATGAGTCATTTGTTTGTTTTCTGTGATAAGCTGTCATCCCAACTGACTTCTGATTGGCTTATGTTGCCTAACGTGTCTATGAAGCTGCCCTCTCATTGGCCCAGAGAATGTCAGCTGGTGGTCCATAGTCGGAAGGGAATGGAACGAAACAAACATTGCCGACTGCTAAGATCACCTAAGGGAACACTAAGGTTGATGTTAAGGCCAATAGAGCATACAACCATAGCAGCAACCTTACCATCCCCTTAGTGAAACTGCCTAAGGTTACCTTAACGGTCACTCCGCTAAGGTCTTTCGTGCATCCGCCCCAAGACCCCCATATGTAAGATGGATTTGTTATGAATTCTTCCTTTTTAAGATTTTTCCAACACAACAAACAATATACAAACAGGGAAGGAAAGAAAAAAAAAATCACGACTGTAACAAACTAAAAAAAAAAAAAAAAATGGTATTCAGTGGGAGTTGAAAAGAAAAAAAAAAAGAAACTTGGTAATGAACTCAGAAAAATAGTCACGGAAAAAGTATCCGGCCTGATTTTAGTTCGCCAATAAATAGATAAAGGCAAGTGAAAAATTCTGAGACTCGCTAATTAGTGTGCATCATTAATATTGCCTCCAGTGAGACAGAGGCGGGGGGGGGGGGTAGAGTGGTGGACGTGTGTATGTGTATGTGTGTGTGTAAAGTTCTGTGAGTGCGTGTGTGTATGTATGTGCGTGTGCGTGTGCTCTGAGTAAATATTGGTTTGTCTTGAGTGTTATCTGAATGAACTTCCAAGAGCATTTCCGTTTGTCTCTCCTTAAGGTGGTAATTCGTTTTTGTTACATTGGAGTGCCTTGATTCCTCCAAAATATGCTAGGATACAGGACCAGAAGAGCAAAAATAATGGTGTTCTGTTGCTTGGAATAGTTTGGAGGATTCAGTTGCTCCAGATTTACCAACACAAAATTTCCCCCTTAAGGGACCCTGTGATGTGGTCAGAAAATTGGAGGTAAGTGAGTCCTTCAAATATTGTCATGAAACACCACCTATATGGAAGGAGCTTGTTTCGTAGCATGGACAGGAAGAATTATTAGCCTCCAATTTTCATACACGGTCATATGGTCCTTCATCATATAGGTTTCCATAAATCACCATTGCTTTTTATAATATCGCTGTGTATGAAGAAGTTCCTTGTTACTTTTGATGTTACAGTTGAATCTACGTTGTGACAAACTGTGTTGTAACTGGTACAGACATCGAAAGCTCAGTTATTGCTGAAAATTTAGCAGTAACTCTATAATGAAAATTTAAAAATATAAGAGAAAAGGTCTGTAAAATGTCAGGAACAATGCAGGTTTAGACATACATAACATTATAGAAGCATTTCTTAGTATCTGTGACATTCTACAAACAAAATATCTTTATTGAATTTCCTTCCGTACTGCATTGCGGCGTTACATGCTTTATCTCTACTAATATTATGTTTTTCGTATATCTCTTTCCACTGAGACCAGATTACCTCCAGTGTACCGTAGTCTCGGTTGTCTGTTTAACCATTTAACTCTAAGTAACTCCATCTCCTTAATCCACTTATCTTTCCATCTCCCTAATCTCTTTCTCCCACCTCCCCATCCTCCCTCACATGCAGACCCCGCCTTCTCCTCCTCCTCCTCCTCTTCTTTTTCCTTCCACCCATCCACAACACCACCACAACCACCACCACGTAACCCAGGGCGGAAAAATAAACAATTCCCCAAATTATTTCCCTCCGCTGATGTCTTTCCCAACCATTCGGCATTGTAAGCCACACAAAAGGCTGGCGGTCGTGTCCTGCTCTATCTCACTGTTAAGCTACAATACCGCCGCCCTAGGTGATGGATAGTGGAGTGGGGCTATGGAGGTGGAAAGAGGTGGTGCAGTGTGTGTGTGAGAGAGAGAGAGAGAGAGAGAGAGAGAGAGAGAGAGAGAGAGAGAGAGAGAGAGAGTATGTGTGTGCTTTGAAGAGGAGGAGGAGTGGGGTACCGGTAATCAGGAGATGGGTGTGTGTGTGTGTGTGTGTGTGTGTGTGTGTGTGTGTGTGTGTGGGAATGTGTGAGCTTCAACAAAAGGGTGAAGGGGAGTTGCATGTGTAGATGTACAATATACGTGTGTTCATTGTGAGAAGGACGTGGGGGGTAGGGGGAGTAGAGTCTAAGGAATTGGGTCTGGTTTGGTTAATGTGTGGGGGAGGGTTTGGGATGTTGTTTATGAAAGCGAATACCTATATATTGGTTGTAGGGGAAGAGGAGAACGAGAAGTAAGGAGAAGGATGAGTTGACGTAAGTGGGAAGGAGTGGTTTTTGGAGAGAGATGGGGACTGTGTGGAAGAGAGGAATTAAGGATGAAAAAGGATGAATAACTGTAGATGTGGGGGTGTGGACAGAGATGTGAACTGTGTGGATAAGAGAAAGATTTTAAGGATGAATAAGGTCGGTTCAATGTGCGAATTTTGTGGGGATGTCAGTCTTGTGGAGAGCGGGGAATAATGTGGATCTTTGGGAAGAGTAGAAATCGGAGGAGGAGAAAAAATGAGCAAAGTATGACAATGAAGTCACAGAAAGATATGATGTTAGAGAGGTTTTGGTTTGGGTGGATGCGGTGGTGAGTGAGGGGGAAGAAGAGGTGGAGGAGATTGGTAGTTGAGGGTAACCGAGGAGGGGTGTGGGGTGGTGTGAAGGAGAAATTTGTAGAAGAAAGGAAAGGTAAAAAGAGAGGAGGGAAACGGTGATGAAAGTGGTGAGGGTGACTGCTGCTTGGGTGATAAATAAAGGGAAAATGAGGGACACTGTATGATGGAGAGAGGCTGAATGGAAAGCTGAATGGGGCATTAAATAGTGGAAAAATGGAAAAGGAGGAGGAGGAGGAGGAAGAGGAGGCCGGGGGATGTGATTTGAATGAGAAAGCTTTGGAGAAAAACAAGAAGAATGTGAAAACTTAAAATGGGATAAAAAAGGAGAAGGAGAAGGAGGAGGAGGAAAAGATAGAAGAAGTGAATAATGAAGGAGTGAAGGTGGATGGATAGAAAAATGTAAACAGGATGGAAGAAGAAAAGGACGAGGAAGCATACAACAACACAGGAATAAAACAAACAATAACAAACCAGTTAATTTTTACAAGGTTGTTTACATAGTCTAACTGATCTACCGTAGCATTATGAGGAAAAGGATAGTAAAGCAGAAGGCTGTTCCTAAATAACACCTCCTAAGAAAAAAAGCTGAATGGAAGGAAGACACACCATGCACTAGAGAAATACATGGACTGAATGTATTGGGAAAATATGAAAAGTGTCAGCCTCGTGTGTTTTCTGTAATACTATTTTCTAGATGATTGCTGTAAAGATACTGACATTAACTGATATTTTTAGATAATTTACAGAAATCTATTAAAGTCTTATGTTTCCTCCTGGATAGAAATGATTATTTATGGGAAAAAATAGATTGACTGCTGAAGGAGTAGAAGGGGAAGAAGATCTAATTTAGGCAATGGAAAAAGTAAGAGGGAGGAAATTAGATAAGATTAAAAGAACGAAAAAAAAAGAGAGGATGGGAAGAAGGAATTAGAAGAAAGTATAATGAGAACTTGATGAAGAAAATGGGAACAGAACATTAAAGAAATGAGTGACAAAGATTGAATTGCCAGCAGACATCTCTCCAACACACACACACACACACACGTATTTTTTCAGGCCTGAGTCAATCTTGTGATGTCTTCTCTATATTTCCATTTTCGTCAAAGTATGCACTCCTATCTCCTCAGTTTTACCATCGTTATGTATCCCTTAAATTATTTGTTATCTTGGGGTTTCCATTAAATACCCATCGACAAAATATCTAAAAAAAAAAAAAAAAAGTTCTTTAGTTTGGCATAATATTCACAAACGAGTATCTGGCTCGTCGTGTGTTTTAATATATCACATGAATTGCTCTTCAAATACCTATAGTGAATACACGGGAGGTCGTACCGAGACAGGAGAGTAGGTTAAAATTTACAGGACACAAAAAGACTTAATAACAATGATGCAATAAGCAGACACCTAGCTTGTTGAAGCATCTTAATCTATACCTGTATAAGTTATATTCTCTCTCTCTCTCTCTCTCTCTCTCTCTCTCTCTCTCTCTCTCTCTCTCTCTCTCTCTCTCTCTCTCGTGTTCGTCTGTCTATCTGTGTCTGTCTGTCTGTCTGTATCTTTTTATCTCTATGTATGTATCTATCTATCTATCTATCTCTATCTATCTATCTATCTATCTATCTATCTATGTCTTTTGTCCCCTTCCCTCTCTCTCGTCCCCCTTGCATTTCCCACCCTCACCATTCCCTCATCTGCTTAATGCTATAAGGTGAAATTTATGGATTATTAGACAATTAGTTTGTTTAATGAAAAGGAAGAAGGGGAAAAATCGTGAGCTTGTTATTAAAGAAGAAAGACGGAGGGAAGAGCAAGGAAGAACTAACCATAACCATAATATTTCTCCAGTTACCACAATGAAGGAAGGGAGGAAGGAGGAGGAATAGAAGGTGACTCATGTTAAGGGGGTGCGGGAATAGGGGGACAGGCTTGGGGGGGGGGGGGTTATTTTTTTTTTGGGGGGGGGGTCGGGGGGGTTTTGGGGGTGCGGGAATAGGGGGACAGGCTTGGGGAGGGGGTTTAGGAGAGGTCGGGGTTTTTTTGGGGGGTGCAAGAATAGGGGGAGAGGCTTGTGGGGGGTAGGGGTGTGTGGAAATAGGGGACAGGCTTTCTACCCACCCCAAGCCTGTCCACTTATTCCTGCACCCCCCCCCCCAAGCCTATCCCCTACTCCCGCACCCCCTTAATGGAAGATTCTTTTTTGAGGGTAATTTGGTGGGCTGCTGATTCCTCCAAACTATGCCACGAAACAGATCCCTCATTAAAGTAACATTAGGGACCCTGTGATCGTGTATGAGATTTGGAGAGGCTTCTGATTCCCCCTGACCCTACCACGAAACAAGCTCCTTCCATATAAGTGGTGTTTCGTGGCAATATTTGAAGAACTCTTTTACCTCCAATTTTCTGACTACATCACAGGGTCCCTTAAAGGCGTCTGTTTTATGACATAGTTTGGAGGAATCACAGACAATTCCATTTCACCAACATGAAAATCTCCATAGAAAGACAACAGAATAAATAAATAAATAAATATATATATATATATATATATATAAATAAATAAATGAAGTACTATAATCTAGGAATATGAAGAAGATGCAGAGTAATTAATTAAAGGAGATAAGAAATGGCAAAGAAAACAACAGATTCACTGGAAGATTATTGTGGTGGTATTACTGTTAGCCTACAGTCGCAGTCCAAACTTTATCTGGTTCTTTCACTCGACGACATTCATTTCTTGCCACAATCAGAAGAACCTGGTTTTATTTGCCGGCTGTATGGCTGAAATTCCCACATATAGATATTTTGCTTCTATAATATACTTCTACACTTCATCTGGGTCACAACTACAACTAAGTCTCGTCTTTTTGTTACTTGGGTCGTCAGACTGGCTATACGAGGAGATAAAAGAGGTTCTAAATCGAGAGGAAAAGTAAAAATAAAATCAGACTGGAGACGACAACAGCAAGGATGAAACTTTAGCCTTCCTTTGGGTGTCTCAGCTTTCAACAACAATTAAAGTGGAGATTCTCTTGTTGGTGAATTGGAAGGTCTGTGATTCCTCCAAACTATGCCAGGAAACAGACGATCTTTATGGTACTACTATGGGATCTGTTTCGTGGCATAGTTTGGAGGAATCAGCAGAGACCTTTCAATTCACCAACAAGAGAATCTCCCCTTAACTCCTGCCACTCAGACCAGTTAATTATAGTCTCAGTGGTGCCTCGGGTTTTCCCTTGTGTATTCCGTTCCTCCATTATCCTATTAGGTCCATTTACCGGTCAATGCGTCCCTTCCATCTCGTTCTCTCAATCTCTGTGATTAAGTTGTCAATTTAAAATAGTAAGGTTTTAAGTAAGTATGATATTTTATTTCTATAACAATTATTATTAGAGATGATAGTTCACAGTTATATCCATAGCACCATCAGAATTATTATACCCCGTGCTAACAAACTCGGTTATGCCACTCTCGATTTATTCAAACATCTAAACCTCTGATGAAAGATTTCCACAGACTAATGATCCGTAAATTCAAGTAAATGTGACGCATTAGGAACAGCATCAATAAAGCACAGAATACGCTAGATACCTTAATATTATGTACATTTTAAACTCCTGAGAGTGTTGATAATTTACACGGAGAACAATCCTGCATTAAGAATATTCCCTGTGCTATGTTCCCTAATCAGTCGCTTATCAGATGGTATTTATCATGTACGGGAATGTAGGAAAAAAATAATTAAATAAAGTTCTGCATAAGAATCGAGCGGTATGTTTCCGACCTGCTCGGAATCGATTTCTACTTACTCGTGGAATCTTGTAATCATCTCATTAAATCTAAAGCAAACATATAAAGAAAATATGGCTAACGATTAAATTGGTAAATAGGAACTGTGACGGTATATGAGATGTGTCAATGCTCAATTCTATGTCTAGTAAGTACTATTATATAATTATCTTGTGTTCAGTATTAATTATGAGGGTTAATCAGATTATTCAGATGTGTGAATTACGATGCATAGAAGAGCAACGTTATCACATCTTTCAAAACGTTTAAGGTAGTGTATTACAATATTGAAAAAAATATATATATAAATATATTGAACTGTCTATGATCTCCTCGCATAATAATGTTAATAAATAAGCATTAACTTTCCTAGCAGTCCCAACTTCCATTACACTATATTTTGCAACCCAGTATATTTTGCAACCCACTTGGCCCTTAAACCCAACTTAGGCCGCAAAAACTCCCTAATCCCGTCATTCTCGTGTGAGGAACGTGGTGTGACTCAGGAAGGAAGGTCTCTGGAAGCTCAATACTGGATAGCAGCAACACGCGTCCCTCCCTTGGCTTGGGAAGGAGTTGGTGTTTGATAAAAAATTTCTTGTTTGAATATAATTATCTTTCACCTCTTCGTGGGTCAAGAGATTTAGCCTGTTTCAGGGGGCATATAACAGTGTTGGTATAGTCAAAAGTCCTGCAACCTGGTGAATTAAAACGAGCCATCTGAGTGAATCTTTTGAACCAATATTGCAGAGACCAACAGCTATAGTTTCTGATCATTTTTCGAAGCCATCTCATTGGAAGGTGTTGCAGGACTATTGACCGTGACTTGTACATAGGAGCCTCCAAGTATGTGAGGAAGCAAAACCAGTGAATAAATATATGGGCATCTTGTTGCTTTGAATAGTTTGGAGGAATTAATTGCTCCAGAATTACCACCCACAGCACTGTACTATATACCCCCTTCAAGTAACCTGGTTTGATGTTCATTTAGTGGAAAAATACAAGATAGCCTACCTATGCTCATAATTATGCAAATGATATGGATAGTCCACAGTAAGGGGATATATATACTGTATATATATATATATATATATATATATATATATATATATATATATATATATATATATATATATATATATATATATATATATATTATATATATATATATATATATATATATATATATATATATATATATATATATATATATTTTTTTTTTTATTATTATCATTATTCTATGCTTCCCATGCTTTCAGGGCATTGTGTCTTACTAACTCAGCCACGATGTTACGTGTTAAATTAGGTTTGCTTGTCAGTACATCTGCTTCATATTGGTTAGCAGGATTACGCAAAAAGATAGGCGGGAGGTTTTGTGGATTTTTTTTTTTTTTTTTTTTTTTTTAAGCATGGTAAGCCTCGTGTCTGACAACAAATGATTAGATTTTGGGAGGAATCCGAATCTGAATCAAGATTAATTCAGGATTTATTATTATTATTCCATTTATTATTCCATTTATTTTGGCGAAGGAAATGGTGGTGAAAATGAACACCTCTAATGTTGTAGCCTATGTGTGTTTCCCCTTTGATTTCAAGTCGCCCCTATATTCACAACTGACAGGTCCAAATGCACTCACACTTAACATCATCAGAAAAATTCCGCTGAAAGTGGAAGGTATAAAATTGTTAAGAGCTTGTGAATGAAGAACGTTCCACTAAGATATTTATTTTAGAGAATGAGAAAGGATTTATACTTATTTTGATGTGATTGCTCTGGTACACGAGTATAATATGTGGAAGTGTGTTTATGTGTGTGTGTGTGTGTGTGTGTGTGTGTACATACATATATACATACTCACTGGACATACAACAACAAGTACATATACGAATTTATGTAGAAACGTAAAAGCCCATGTGTATCCTCTGGCAGACAGGCAGGGAGAGGGGGAGAGGGGGAGAGGGACTTTTGCGTGCGTGCGTGCGTGCTCATTTACCTTGGGAACTACGTTGTTGGCCCAGGCCCCACCCTCATTATAAGCTAAGAAAAAGTTGTGTTGATTTTTCCTAGCCGGGCGCAAAATGTAGAAACGACCCCACTAAATCCACTACAATTGGTCGTTATCCCGGCTTTATTGTAGTGCGCCGGGTGTGAGGTAGACTTTGAGGTAGAGTGTGAGACGGAGTGTACGGGACGGGGTGTAGAGTGTAAAGCAGAGTGTGTGTGTGTGTGTGTGTGTGTGTGAATAGTTGGGTGAAAGGGTGTGAACCATGTGTAATAAATTTTTTTTTTTTTAAATGGACAGTAAAGGTGATAGTGTGTAAATAATAAATGAAAAGGGCAGAGTGTGAGACAATTGGGTAGGGTGTTAGTGAGGAGGTGAAAATTAATATGATGAAAGGTTGACTCTGTTTTTGTGTGTGTGTGTTGTTCACCCAAGGCCTGTATTATTACTTGCTGGACTCGTGATCGCCAGCCAAGTATACCCTACCGGGAAGCTCGTACCGATTAATCTAAAGGTAAGCAATAAGCATAAGCAATCAGCAGGGTACTCACTTATGCAATGAGTTGAAGTGTTGTGAGGTTAGTAATAAGGTACTGTATTATTCTGAGATTTCGTTGTGAGGCAGAAATTAAGAAGCAGGAGTAAAGCAAGTGAAGTGAGATTGTTATCACACCCAAGTAAGGGTACTCAGTATGCATAACCTGACGTGGAAAGGCTGTGGGAGGATGAGAGTCTCTCCCTCTCTCTCATGGAAATGTATTCTGACTCAGTATTTCATGAAATTGAGAATTCTTAGGTTGATGCGAGTTTGTAGAATAAACTGAAACAATTTTATGTCACGTGTTATAGATAATGATAAAGCACTTAATGATCCACACAGTACTCCAAATAAAAATTGCCACTTATGCAACAAAAAATGTATCCCTTCCTGACCCTGATCTTTAATCACCGTTTGGAATCATAATACCCAGTTATCATGAAAAGTTTGTTCAAAATCCGTCGATAAGTTTTGAAAATAGCCTGTCATATTCTCTAACCAACCAACAAACTAACAAACAAACATAAGTGAAAACCTAACCTATCATTATACAACCACCTATCCACCTAATCGCAGGCAAAATCGAGTGTGACAACTCTGTATTCCGGGCCTTTCTCACCCACTCGCGGTCACTATGTAAACAACACATTTGACGGCTAATAGCTTGTAAACCATTCACGCTACATAAATAAATTATACAGGATATGGAAGTACAAACTTTTAACTGTCTCCTGATATACTTGTGAAGACTAAATGGACATTTGTAGGATGGGTAGCCAGCTCAGAATTAAAACAACTCAAAATTCACTTTTACAATCTATTGACATATCTAAGTACGTTTTCACACTCATTTCATTATAAAACATGTCAGAATCACATTTTTCAACACAACAATATGAAATATAATGTCATTGTCGTTTTTATGTACATATATGGAAATTACCTGAAGAGGAGTGATGAAAATATGGTATCTCCTCATTCGATCACTGTTGTTGTAACACAGATTGAAAGTGGCTGGCTAGACTCGGGGGTCTTTTGGCTATCATACACAGTGTTACCAGCCGAGACAACCACCTTAGGAAGCGTGCAATTTAAAAAACTGAATTGTCGAAAATTCTCGTCATCACACTTGTTACAGGTGTCGAAAATTCTCGTCACCCACGGTTTAAGGACGATAGTGACCCTCTCCGCCGCATGGACTCATTCTCCCATCGCCCTGCCACTTTCCGTCTCTACCCATTCCTATATGTTAGTATAATGTGGCTATGACTTGAAGAGCCAGTAGAGAAATGTGAAGTGTCGTCAGTAAACGTTCCTTCTTGTATGGTGATGTTCCATAACCGTTCTGTCAAGCTAATACATATTTCAACTCAAATAAAAAAGTATTGGCTGAGCATTGGTTTGTTCAACAAATATGTCAGTAAAGGAAAATAAAAGATTGCTGAGAAAGGACACTGTGTTCCACTTATTTATAAGATAATCAGTTTTTTTTTAACGGGCATGCTTGCGTGGTATGCGACTTAGTTTCCATACAAAAATACAGTTTTTGGCCAAATTACTGGAAAATATTAGTAGCAGACAAGTGTTGCCACTGTATGTACTACAAGCTCGATCTCTTCATCTGCTAATAAAATGCATTCGGCGTTATATTACTATGTGTAGATAGATATATGAATTAAACACAAAAAAAGAAAAATATTCCATGTTTTGTAGTAATGTTAATTGCATACTTTTAATGATACAAGTTGTTCATAACTTAAATATTTTTACAAATCTCAGAATTTGGTGACTCTGGTGATATTATTTAAAACTTCTTGACCACTAGCTTCTCCAGTAAATGCATTATTATGATAGGCTGAGGTGCTGTTCGCCTGGGGAAGGTGATCGAGTCGGCTGTCTTCTGGATCGTTGGGATGTTTTTCTTGAATGATTTGAACCTCTGGATTGGTTATTTCTATCTTGTTGACATGACCACGTCCTGAAATGTCAAGTGATAAGGTAGTAATCTTTTTCCAAAATCGATAATGTTACTCAATACAAATCATTTATACTGTATACCAATTGTTATACATTACTAATATTCACAAGGTTAAACTTAGCCTCCCACCACCCACCACCAGATGAGGTACTGTAACATAATTATTAGTTATGGTTAGTAATCAAATTTCAGACTTGCATATCTACTTATATACACTTACATAACTACTTACATATTATACTTACATACATACTTACATGTTACTCCCAACTTTAAAAAATTATAGAAACACTCTACTGTAAGACAGTGGGTTTGTTTACTAGAAAATCAATGGCCCCTAATTCGCCGCTATTACCGCACACCATTCATGAAGGTAAAGGGAAACTCCTATTATGAGGAATGATTGGAGGGCTAGTGATCTTCTAAATAATATTCTCTAAACTATGCCATGGAGAAGACTATATATTATCTCAGTATGCGAGTATAGGGAATCTGTTTTATAACAGAGTTTGGAGGAATCAGTAGCCCTTCAAATAGCAAAAGTGAAAAAAAAAATGAGACCCCTTTGATTAGCCCACCTGGATTTAGCAGGAGCTTCTCGAGTCCTATGATAGGAGCCTCCACCAGCAGTGACAACAGAGTGGCGATCGGTAGCGTCACCGCGATGACCCCCACCGTCTCCACCACCTGCACCGGGAAACACAAGGAATGCACGGTTGAGGACGCGTGAAATTGACACATTTAAAATGGGCCCTTTACTGTCTCGACCACCTGCACCGGGAACCCACGTGTAATGGACAATTGCAAACACATGAAATAGACACACTTGTAATGGACCATGCATTGGCTCGACTACCTGCACCAAGAAACACAAGTAATAGTCATTTGCGGACACATGAATCAAACATACTTGTAAAGAGCAATTCTTTAACTCCATCACCTGCACCAAGTAATACAAATAATGGACAGTCACGGGTCAAAGTTTTGCAACACCTTCCAGTGAAACGAGGGTTGAACTCGACCCAAAGGGGTGCCAGAGATATACTTTGCCATGGTTTTACGAAGCATTAAATTTAGTATAAAAATATATAGCTTACTTAGCTACTTTTATGCCGAGATGGTGACTCTACATGACAGTGTTATGATGTAAAGAATGAGCCGTGACACAGCGAAAAAAAAAGAAAAAAAGTTACAAGCCCCAATTTACTTTGTAGCAACTGTAACTAGACAAGCTTTCGTTAAGCAGCATCCCTGGAATTTTGCTTTTTTATTCCTGATACCCTTTATAAAGTTACTGTGTTACAGTTGTGGAAGGGAGTTTCTTTATCCCCATGGGGTCCCTCTTAACCTAGCGCACACCTTAGTGTAGTAATGGAAGACAGTTATGAATGAATAATAGTAGCATATATAACGACGAAGGTGATTGGTAAATGAGTTGCGAAGAAATTTTATTCATGATGTAACCTAATAATTGAAAGAGAGAGCATTATAGTCAATCAAAGATGTGGATGCTAAGGTATAGAGGGACCCCTATGAGGGTAAAGAAACTCCTGTCCGCAGCTGTACTAGATGTTTGGCCTGTGGTTGGTATGCTGAAACACCGTAACCTATAGTCAGTTTGGGATTATTTACAGGGAGAATACAAACAAGAACATCCACTAATCACGGAACCTTGTTGATGTGAGTGAAGTAATAGTCAATCCTGGTGTTGGAGTAGATAGCGTACTGGATGGCTATAGACAATAGGTAGATGATGTAGGTAAGACGACTGAGTGGTTGCCAGGACGGATGGGACAGGAACCCATTCACCATACCTGTCAATACACACACGCTGACATACATATCTAAATATATTTTTTTCGAAAGTTCATTTGTCCTAAGCAAAACTTCAAAGTTTATTTATGAAGAACATTATGAACAGCTTTAACTGATGTCATTCCTTGTGAAGAATCAAATGGTGTCTATTGAGTAATGCTAAAGTGGCACAATTTGTGACCAGAACAGGAAATAATATTCTTCTTAAAAACAGTCCTTACCACCATAGCCAAAGTGACAAGCGAAGACGACCCAGGCAAGAGAGGCAGCCCAAGCAATCCTTGATAGACTACCGTAAGTCACCTGTGTCATGATGTCATATTGTGCTGTGGGCTGCATGGTATTGTAACTCCACATACCAAACACCACTAGTAGCGCTGATAGTGTTGCCAGGATCCATCCCACCGCCACTGTCAGCTGCAAAAGTTATTCAATATCAGTGTCATCTTTACCATAATTTCCATATACATAATGTATACATAGCTTCAAAACTTTTAAATTTATCTAGTCTATGTCTGAGACGTCTGCCAGAGTGTGACGGGAAAGTAAGAATTTATATTATTTATATATTTGATGTAAAGATTATCTCTGTTGTTTCTTACCTTACCCAGAGTTATTCATGGACTTTCGTTGTGTCGGCTTCAACAATCGTCAGCAGAGGTTAATTATCCCCTTTTATCCCAACTTCCGTCAACATAATATTATTTCTATGGGTCCTTTCGTTATAAATGCACTTATGTAGTATAGTATTAGCAGAATTGTAGTTGTACAAAAACAACCAATTTACAATTACTTTACTATATTTATTAATTTCAGTCGTGCATCAACAATTAATTATTTAAACAATTAATAAATTATTACCACACGCATACACTTCCACACGAATAAAAAATAGCTCGTATTGGTCTCGTATAATTTTCTTACGATTTTTCTCACTATAACCTAGCTTACGTTAACTCATATGATTAAGCAAGTCTAACACTGTGATTAATTATTTATTAGGTGCTATTTCAAGTCCTTCCTACTCAATTACTTTAATTAATATTCAAATGCAAACTAACACTGGCGAGTTCGAAATCTAAAACCTGAAGATCACTTCCTGGACTTCAGTTAAAGATTATGTCCTTGCACCTGTTTCAATTTTCAATGTCATTACACAACGTATCACTCGTTACTGACCATAGGCACGAGAGACTCTACGGTCAGTCCTTCTACCGGCTCAACGAGAGAGACCGGTTCCCATCTTACCTTATTTACCAATCAATTGTCTGTTGCAATCGATTAATAATATAACCATGAAGCTTTGGAATACTGGTAATTACCGAGATTCAACTTTGGTAATTTCTTCATCACGAGAGATAAAGGCCGAGATAAGAGAGATCAAGGGTGAGCAACTACGTACGTGTGCACTCGCTTAGATGCAAGATTGAACTGAATTAAATCTGGCTGCCTCGGCAGCACATCCACAGGCAACGCAACGGCGCGTGTCTGCGATCGATATCACTGGCGCCATACAACTTGTTCGTATGCGCACCTATACTGACTAACTTGACATCCTACACATCATATACACATTATTTATACATGCAATTTTAATATACGACATACAAATAGTTCCCTATGATTTCCCCACTTCAAGATCATATGCAATTTAAGGAATTAACTGTCGTGTCGGCATGATTAATTTCCTCGACAATGATACGAGTGAGAATACGGACGAGACGACAGTTGAGGGAGGAACACAACGAACGGCCAGCGGAAACTAACTACCTACACTACACCAGTGGAAACTTCCGCCTAGTTTAATAAGCCCTATTCTCTATGCTAAGATATTATTATCATTATTATTATTATGCCACGAGTCAATCATCGACTCGTGACAATCAGAGGTTAGAGTGTCTCATGTCTAAATCGTTACGACCTTTTATGTAATCATATCATATTCTTTGATAAAGAAAAATTCAATAAAATATAATGCATAAACATAATTTATAAACCTTTTTCTCTACTTACTGCACTCATCTTCACATTTTTGGAGTCCAGCTTGTGCAAGATGTATCCAAGCCAAATGCCGACTATCCAAGGCCCCGCTCGACACCACGGGACTATGTACGCGTGCAACGTATACTCCCTCATTTTCCTGTTGTAAGTGTGATATGAGTTTATTTTATTTTTTATTTTATTTTTAGAGAAGTGGCTGCCATGAAAATAAAAATTAGGGACAGAATTTGTTGGTGATGATAAAATAAATTAAAAAAGCAAAAAACAAAACGATCCTCATCAATTTATTGTACGGTAATAATGAGGTCTTGATTCACAGTGTATTTAGATTAGATATACAGAGCATTTACTAATTTGGTGAGTATGCACTATGGCCCTCTGACTGACTGGATGAATACAGTATATATAGCATATATACTATTAGCTTCTGGCCAGCACAGTGGTAGACTCTGCGGCTGCAGTTTCTGTGGTCCAGCGTTCGGACCTTGCTCGGGGCACGGTAAAAATCTTTCACTGATGCCAGAGGTTACCACCCCTGTGAGCAGAGGGTGGGGGGGTTTGAGTCGGCTGTCTGAGCTCTTCCTGCTTACGCAGACATAGCTGAAGCTGACTCGGGTCTCACGTGAGTGGAGTGGTCTCTCGGCCACTCATCATCCTTGTGAAGCGTGCTATAGTTGTTTCATACAGTCTAGACTCTAGTGTATGCCACACTCTGTCCCATTGACTGCCACTCATTAGTGTGTCTGAATAACTTCCAACTTTAAGCATGTGTTGGGTTTCCTTTTTTTATTTCTACCTTACACACACACACACACACACACACACACACACACACACACACATATCTCTCTTTTAACACTGAGGTGGAGCATTTAGTTATATGTAACCACAGAACAATTATGCAAGTTAACCACCGAACCAGAATATAGACCAAGATACAGTCAGTCAGTCACCATACTTACGTGCCAAGAAGAATGTATGTTGGAGGGAGATCCCATTTGTAGGTGATGGCAGCAGGAATGACAGCGGAAGCCAGAGTCACTAAGAAGAGCCACGCCTGACCTGTGTAACATTTTACTTGTCTTGTTTTCAGAGTCCTATGCAATACAGTACCGGTTTCACTTCATATATAGCGTAATATCATCTTTTGGTTAGTAGCCTACTGTTATAAACATACTCGTAACATGGAATTGTGTTGAACTAAGATGCAGTCCTGTTAAATATTATCTCTCATTATATAGCTGCTACTAACATAACATGCAACACTTAACTGAAGTGCAGTGCTTACCTGCTGCTTTGTACCAGAAGAGAGGCAAGATAAGAAGAGGCGCTATGAGGTAGAGTTGTGAGTCCACGGACACGTACCAGACTTGAGGCAAACACTGTTACACAGGAAAAGTTGCAGGTCATTTACCTTAATATCTTATTCCAAAATATCGACGGAAAATCAAAACAGTTCAGAAAAAACAGCTGACAGCTTCTTTAACCAGATAATATTTTAGTGCATTAAGTACTACTTACGAATAAAATGTAAGAAGAGCAACGCAAAGTTATCTACAGTACGTCCCACATGCAGGTATGCTTAAAATTATATATGTGCTAATCTTTGAATAATAATAATAATAATAATAATAATAATAATAATAATAATAATAATAATAAAATAAAAAAAAAAAAAACAGCGAAAATTGATCTGAGTTACTACGATTCAGGAAAGGAAGGTAGTACATGAAATCTTGTAAAGTACAATAACATCAATACGAAAGGCATCTTTATACTTTTGCCTTACATTCACCTAAGGAAGAAATATATTTCAAATGGGTAACTCTCCACACCCAAGAGGTTATCTGTAACATCACTTGTATTTCGTAATACGACTACACTCTTATCATGTGCACTGTAATCTATTGTATACATTATTATTTTTTGCAGATCTTACATATTCACAAACAATACCAAATAAGGGTAACAGTGATTGGTATTGATATTTCTCTCTTCTTATTAACATTCTCCTCGTCTATGCATCGGTATATATCTACAGTATTCTTTGTTTCTTGTTATTACTTATTCAGTGTAGTGATAGCATACTAATATTTTGAGATGCTCAACAATTAGTCACTTCAATTGTGTTGACCCCTAAATGAGAGAGAGAGAGAGAGAGAGAGAGAGAGAGAGAGAGAGAGAGAGAGAAGATTATATAAGGTTGGCTATGCTACTTACATATTTTTGATCAGGGAAGAAATTGTTGATCATCAAGACATCCCTCCACCAGTACTCTTCACAAGAAGTTTGAGAATTATTCCAGAAGTATGAACGAGGACCAGTAATGAAGAAGCGAATTACCGTCGCAATCATCCAACACACCATAGCCATAGGAGGGACCAACCTGTAGAGGGACAGAATACACCGTAACATTTCCATGCATGGTAATTAATAGGAGGGTCCAGACTGTTGATAAAATGCCACAAAATATTCCATGGTAATAGGACCCTTGTACGGACCAGCCTGTAAACAGAGTACAGTAAGGGAGTAAGATAGATAAAGCCTAAAGGCATCTTCTATTTATGCCAGATCAACACTGGTCAGGCAACCCTGTTGCTCGAATCGTCGATTTCGTATGTTCTATTTATACCAGGCAACCCGGTTCACCTCAACCTGGGTTGCTCTGAGAGCAACATGAAGCAACCCACTTCGATAGCATGGTTATGTGGCGGTATCTGGCCACTATTCTGTGTTGCTTATCAGCTGATGCTACATAACAAACACTGGTAAGGCCTCGTACAGAAATATATATGACATTTTAGCATAATATGAGACGTTATCTTCAAAATACATAAAGGAAATATTATTTTGAAGTGGCATGAGTACCCTAATCAGTAGCATTTGAGGGAAATGTCTATTATTTTGCACAATCAGTCACAGCCAACTCAACAGGGTGGTGCTGGACTGAAGAATAAGCTTGACGAGTGATGTATGCTCTTCTGAGGGGAGGAAACATACCCTGAGAGAGTTCAGAAGAGCAATGTCACGTATTAAAGCGATTGGAGAGAGAGAGAGAGAGATACAACTTTGTAGTGAAGAGAGTGAATCAGTAAGAGAAGGAGATATGGAAAAGTTTAAGGCCTTTGATTCTGTATAATTAATTACCAAAAACTCCATCATAAGCCGAAGTCACAGATTATTGTTTATTGTGTTGGGGTAAAACAGAAAGAAACAGTTTTGGAACACGTACTGGAAAAAAGGCAGTCTGATGCCCGGTTCACATTAGCCCATTTGGACGGATCCGACATTCGTTAATGATGTCACAAACCGTACGGAGGTAGGGCTACGGAGGAGATAACCTCCGTCTGTTTTGATTTGCGTCACGGAGTCGTTTGTTTACAACAAAAAGCAAGCATAACTTCTGTTTTTCATACGAAACTGCTCCACAAAAGTGCTATTTGCTCCAAGGTTGCATATGGCTTAAATCCACCTATCATAATAGGTATCATAAACTAAAACATGCTCAATAATGCCCAGTTGGTTAATATGGAAGAGCTAGATATTAGCTAGCCCCCCTCAAGATTCTTGCAAATTCATGTATAGGCCCAGTATGAAATTGTAATTATGGCCCGAATCAATATACTATAGGCTTAGAAAGGTATGATATCCTAGTTGACTTTTGCATTGTTATCTATTAGAAGTTAGAACATAAAATCCAGTGTGGGTTGGACCTAACCTGGGCATCTTAAGTACTAATATTAATCAAAGTGCTAATGTATTATTATTCTCTGTTTTTATATGTTGAAATTATTTTTTAAAGGCTGCCAGTATATTTTGACCTTCTTTTACCCCCAAAAGGCTCCACACAAACAGAGCAATGCTTGTATCAATGTCAAATGTTGATGAATGTAAAAGGAGTTGTCCATGAACAGGAATAATTGTGAAATTAAACCATAACTACTGTGGCTAGGCTGTTTTAAGTACACACGTGTGTGTTTTGTTTACAACTAGGCTATGATGTGGTGCCGTGCTTTCATAACCAATGAACAATATTTTTATCCTCACATAAATTGACGTGCATTTAACAAGCACAAGTTAATAATTATAATATTGGAATAAATTTACAACTTCATTTGTGAACAAATACTTCAATTTCATATTTTCATGATACTGTATGATGAAAAGTCAACAACATTATACACGGACAACACCGCCGCCGTCCTTCCGTAAAAGATGACTTGAGTTCATCTTTGCTGGATCCGTTCCATGTCTTGCCCAGGATGGTAGACGAGCCCCGGTTCACATATACACGGTCATTCGTGACGTTATTGACGGATGTCGGATCCGTACATATGGGCTAATGTGAACCGGACATGAGTTGTGACTTTTACCTGATGATGCGATGAAGGTAAAATATGAAGATATTGAATTTATCTGTGTTTCTCAGCTGTCGCAGGACACTGTGGGTCACCAAGAGGCCACTCAAGAAGAAGAAGGTGTCCACACTCGGGTATCCATTCAAGTATATTTGGGAGAGAAAGTCGCTGGTTCGCTGAAAAAATAATAGTAATTATTCCACTTTTTTCTCTAATGTGTAATATGAGGTGTAAAGGCAAGATGCTCGCTAGACGTCCTTGCTTGTGAAGTAAACTTAGATGTCGAGAGATTTATGATACTTTGCCAGTTCATTCAATAAAGAACAACGATTTTAAGAGGAGATTTTTTGTTGGTGAATTGAAAGATCTCTGACTCCTCCAAACTATACTACGAAACAGATCCCCTATTAGGTATCATTGAAGGTGTCTGCTGTCTGGTATAGTTAGTAGCCTTCCAAATTACCGCCATGAGAATCTCCCCTTAAAGCCCAGTTTACACATGTGTGAATAAGCTCCCGACGCCATCCCGATTAACTAAATTTAGGAAAAAAAAAGAAGCTTATTCGGGTCTTTATTCGGGTTGTTCAGCGGCGATTCGGGTGGTTCGCCGGCAGTTCGGGTCGTGCCACGAAAATTTGGCGCCCCACCCAACTTTTCGTGGCGCAACCCGATTAAATATAAGTCACAGGTGCACCGTAGGTACAACTGCAACTTGCCCTCGACCTGCCCCCGACATTCTTGTTCACCACCAACAAGACCTTGGGTAACACCGCAGATGCAACGCCAGTGAATTGCTGGTGTGTCCAGGATATACAGGCAATATAAACATTCATATACATTGTAAAAAATGTTCATACTTTATATCTGCTGCGAAACAGGGATAAGTCTCTGGTAAGTCGTAGAGGTGCCGCCGGTTTACCTGCGGCAAAGACGTGGAGAGTCCCTAGGGATTTTGTGACTGATGGTATGGACCGCCGGTGTACCCCAGGGACACCTTCCTACGTACGGCCTACCGAGTGGTGCATCGCAGAGCATGCCCAGGTACATCCGTAGCATCCTGCGGAAACACCGTCGAAAAAAAAAAGGGTAAATTGACGGTTACAAATTAGTTGTCCAAGAGCCAACGGTGAATCCCCAGGCTTCCCCCGATCGTTCGTGTTATACCACAGTTTAACCACAGATGAACCAGCAATGCACCCCTCGGTAAATCGCAGCAATTGATAAAAATATAAAATTCGGCTGCCAGGTCCCCGACTTTTGACATTTCACTTATTCGTGACGGCATCGGGAGCTTATTCGCGCATGTGTAAACTGGGCTTAAAGAAGTAAATGAAGGCTAATGATGGATGGTGTTAGTGCTCCTGAGTGAACTTGTGTCTATGAATGATATTAGCTCTTAACCTGTGCATTAAAAAATTGGAGAGAAGAGAGGTCAGACTAAGTAACCTGGTGGGTGCTGCAAGACAACGTGGACAGAGACTAAAACTGTGGCCTGTAAATAAAAAGTAATTGGTACAGTAACTTTTCTTTGTATCTGGTGAAAAACTTGAGGAATTGTAATTTAAAGTGTGGATGTAATTAGACCACCAACTTCAAGGAGGCTATATGCTTAAAGTGACCATCTCTTTGTTTACATTGGCTTAGACTTGAAGGCAATCAACACTCGCCATGACCTCCATACGAGTATTGGGGATGCGGCAAAATTATCAAATAAACAGTAACTCGTTTATCTGGACGGTAATAACTGCACAGTATATATTATGTAGCAACTATATTGCTTGGGTGGTTGGATATGGTTATTAAGCATTGTCGGGGCAGTGAAATTTTATTATTGTATGTTAGAAAAGATGAAAATATATGACAAACTCTTGTTGAGGGACTCTGTGATGTAGTCAGAAAATTAGAGGTATATGGGTCCTTCAAATATTGCCACAAAACACCACCTATATGGATGGAGTTTGTTTTGTGGCATAATCAGGAAAATTAAGAAGCTTTCAATATTCATACACATATACAAGTAAAATGTCTAACCTCAATAATTCCATCCACGTTGGTGTTGTTACCAATCTTCAATTGGTGGCAATAAAAAATCCAAGTCATGGACAACACTCTGTAAAAATGGCCATAATTAATAATGGAGCAACAAAGGCTTAAATAGGTTGTTTCATAATGACCTTAGTTTATTACGTTTTCTGACCTTCATTATGTTCAGTACAACTCTACCTTTATTAATTTTATTCAGATATATCAGCGAGATAAGTATCCTGATAATATAATGAAAGCCAGGGTAGACAAATGGAAGACCCAATATCATGCAAATTAATTCCTGTTGAGTTTATTTAAAGTGGTAATACACTATTGGTACGTTACTTTGTCTTGATTTCTCCAAAGTATGCTCTAAAAACAGGACATGATTAACAAAGAAAATGCTGGCATGATCCTTGGAATATTTTGGAGGAATCAGTTGCTCCAGATTTACCAATACTACACTTCCCCCTTAATTAAGGACCCTGTGATTGTGTATGAATATTGGAGGCTTCTAATTCCTCTTGACTATGCCACGAAACAAGCTCCTTCCATATAGGTGATGTCTCGTGGCAACATTTGAAGGACTCATTAAAATTTATCTTCAAAAATTCTGACTACATCACAGGGTCCCTTAAGTCTCTTGTGTGTTCAGAGTTACACCTGCAGCTCATGGTGACCTGATTCTCTCCCCTCGTCAAGCCACGGTGTGGGGTTGTAGGTGTGTTGCGCTCCATGAAATGTACTGTTAATAATATGTGACTCAAAATGTAAACTAAACCTCACAGCTTGATAATAGAATAGTATTTGTTGAACCTTACTCTTAAGTGTTCCCTGAAAATAAATAAATATGCAACATGTATAGTGAGGAAAATAATAAAAAAATACAGGCAGGTACAAGACACAATGAAGCAAACTCGTCTCTCTCTATATTAAACAAATGTATCACTGGCTTAAGCAATGACCAATACACACATCCTGTTTAGTTTGGGGACTGCCAGTGTTCATGTCTTTCCTCCGTCGCTATGCTTTGTTACGAGGAAACTGAGCACTTTAGACACTTTTTGTTGTAGCTGTGCAGAATAAACGAAGCAGATATACTTAAGGCAAATGAAGAGTAAAGAAGGTTAGTGAGGCAGAAGCAAGAGGACTCACCTCATACCGTGGAGGCAGGTGATGTTGGTGGGGGAGGAGGTGGTGTTGAGGTGGAACAATTTGCTCAGGTTGGTGTAGGCAGAGAAGGGCAGTAGGAACCGGCACCTTCCTACACACAAGATGGAATTTTCGGGGAATAACCTAGCCAAAGAAACTATGAAATTTTGCTATCTATAGTGAGTAACAAAGACATATTCCTGGTTGTGTATGCAAAGAAATGATATAATGGGATAACACCCTGTGAACAGATGTTTGATAGGTGCACCGTCATTGTAACTAGTTTTCTAATAAAAACAAAATTATATTAATTAAGGGATAATCCAGAACCTGCCTTGGCCTCTGCTGTACATGAAATATATAGTTATTTCAAAACTACGTAAAATGATGACAAACGGAGATGGATGAATAGACAAGCAATTAGTACTGACTTGAAATGATGGCCAAGCAGTGACAATTAAGAAACCCTCCTCATTTCCTCACATTATAAACTCTTACCTGTAGCGAGGGTAGTGTTGTCTGAGTATTCAATGTAGACGTCGATGATTGAGGCAGCCAACGCCACAACACTCAAAGCTGCCACCACACATCTGCCACCATACATATACCACCAGGATTAATTAAGGGGAGAAAACTCTGGACGGAAACTTGGACCTACAGTGAATCCTCCAAACTATGTCATGAAACAGATCCTCAATTAGTAACATTGAGGTGATTTTAGTTTCATGGGATAGTCTGGAGGAATCAGTATCTGTTAAACATTCCAAAAAATGTTCTCTCCGTAATAGTAAAGCCTCCCTCAGTACAATGCTAAGTTTCCTAATTACTGAATTATTGCTGCAACGAATAATAGTCTTATTACTACTTGTTGTTCTCACTACACAAAGGATGCATTATTATTTACTTTTAAATAATGTACTTAATAATTTATATTTCATTGTACAGGTGTCATTTCAAGTTTATTGTTATATGTTGTGTTAATTGCTAAACTCTGGTAATGTAGATATTTTAAGTATATATTATATAAACCTATGTATGTAATGTAACTACAATGTTATGCAAACGTTTATTACTCTTGAAGGTTAATATTAATAAGGTTGTCGAGGTCTTGTCAGTGATCTGGAGATGCAAACAACGATAATGTCATGTTTTATAGAATTGGAACCTAATTCTTCCATCACATTGTACTCTAAAACAAACCACCTACTGTATAAACGCATAGTACTGTACTCTCTTTCTTAGTTCTGCTATTAATTCACTCATAATAAAACAGCATAGCCAAGGTGACCGAAAATTAATTTGTGCACGATAGTAAAGGTGGTAGAGGCCGATCGATATTTGAAGCCGTTGAAATGTTGAAAAAAAAAAAGTGCAAAATGATAGAGAGACTGATCGATAATTGAACCCGTGGACGAAATGTTGAAAAAAAAAAAAAAAAAAAAAAAGTAAAAAAGTAAAAATGATAGAGAGACTGATCGATATTTGAAGCCGTGGACGTAATGTATAAATAATAATAGTTGTTGTTGTTGTTGTTGTTGTTCTCCCCGGGGCAGAATGGCCTCCTGCCCCACAGACCCCTGGTACACACTGGTTGCAGTGAAAAAACAAATTAAAATAAAGGAGGGGCTGGCAGTATATCCCAGGGAAATGGGACCACAGCTTACTGGACCAGGGAGTCTGGGGGTCTCCGACCACCAGGGAGATTGGGGGGAAGGCTTTGATCCCACAGCCAGTGCTGTGGGCCCAAGTCCACTTTACCACAAGAGCTACAAGTGGGGCCGCACCTTCCACGAGAACAGTCCTGAAGGGACCATAAGGGGGAGGGAGTTTACACTGCTACATGCAAAGGGAAATGCACTCCCCGGGTGCTGGCCGTCCACACAGCAGTGGAAAAAAAAAAAAAAAAAAAAAAAACCTCCGGTTGCAGTACACCTCACGTGGATTTTTAATCCATGTGAGCAGATCTCGTCAAATCCACTAGAAAGTGACCCGATCCTACAACAATCTTTATTCTAGCCCTGTGGGGGATAACTAATATTCACAGAGAATAAAGTCAGCCCCACTGGGCCCATTAATAATAGTAAAGCATGATACTTAATGAATAATACTGGGTGGTGGATATCTTACATGAAGCTGATGTCTGAAGCCGTAAATTGCAACTCTGGATCAGCAATCTCACACTCAAACACGTAAGGTGAGACCCCGGTGTCATTGTAGGCCACGAGCAGACTAGACTGGTGGAGAGAGAGATGATGATTTTTATTTTATTATTATTATTATTATTATTATTATTATTATTATTATTATTATTATTATTATTATTACCGTCAGTTGTTCCCGAGTGCAGTCCTGTGGCATACAGGTGCCGTACAAGAGGAAGTTGACGAAGGGAAAGTGAGGTAGGATGGCCGCTGAGTGAGTGTCCATGTTCAACAGACCATTTCCTTCTCTACGACTGCTGAAGAAACGAGGGAGACCATCTAACCCAAGTATCTCTCTGCTCCAGGACTCTGCCGACCTCTCCTCCCACAATACACTGGGACTGTTTAAGGAAAATAATGAGGTTTTGTTATGCTGGATGTAAGAGAGTTTACCTACTATTGATGTAAGTGATTATAGGTTCGTCTGAATATTTTTTTTTGCATTACAATTCCCAGATAGATTATTCCCACTAAGTCAATATAATTTAGGAGATTTTCTTGTTGGTAAATTGGAAGGCTACTGATTCCTTCAAATTTTACCACGAAACAGATACCCTCAATGGTACTAATTGGGGAACTGTGTTTCTTGGCATAGTTTTTTGAAGAATCACAGACCTTCCATTATTCACCAACAAGAAAATCTTCCCTTAAATCAATGTTTCCCAATTAGAAGACAATTACATGAATATTTACAAACAAACCTCAGGAATATTTTGCAGTATTTGCCCCTGATAGTGTGGTCAGGGTTGGAGGTAGTCACACACTCATCGTACATTCCATCCAGTATAATGTTACCCGCCAGCAGTCCATCGCTGCTCTTACCCCACGAGTCCACCACTGAAGGCACACACATCATCCATCATCATACACAAGTTACCAATAGATAAATCTTTATTATTATTATTATTTACTTAATTTACTTATTTATTGTTTTGAGTGGACTGCAGTGAGGTTGAGTGAACAAGATAATATCAATATGATCACGTTATCGGTAGCCTTACACATAAATTATTGCTTACACTTACTTCTCGCCGCCCAGAAGGTGTTGTTGTCAGTAAGGGAGGCGGACATGGTACTCAGAGCCTGGCCACAGCTGCTCTCGGGTTGTACATGCACGGGAAGGTACAGCTGGGTGAGGCCACCACCCGTCCCACTGGCCAGGTCGTCTCCCAATTCTGAAGTAATTTTCTTGTCTGTACAAATGTTTCTTTTTATTTTCTACGTATTACCTTTAATGATTCACTAGTTTTGCACACGTAACCCTGCTAATATGATGATAACAAAAGAACGTTAGTGAAAAAAATATTGATATTCAAGTGATTGCGAGCAACATTAAGGGGAGATTCTCTTATTGGTAAATTGGAAGGCTACTGATTCCTCCTAACTAAGCCAGAAAATAGACACCCTCAATGGTATAAATAGGAGATCTATTTCAGGGCATAGTTTGGAGGATTCAGTGACCTCCAATTCACCAACAAAATAAAATCCTCTTAAATGTATCAACTGCTATTAATACATTGCGAGGTGTGATGCATAATGTTACATCCGTACCATTGTTGGTGAACGTGTGTGGTGAATGGAGATGAGGGGACACTACACACACCATCATCATTAACAACCACCAGGTCCGTTGATCGAACATCTTCCCTCTTCACTTACTATTAGGCTAACACACTGGGTGACTCTACGGTATATCAACCTTTCTTATCAGGGAGCGACAAGGAAGAGTATATCATGGTCAGTGTCCAGTTGCCTCATGTTTGTGATAATTAATGAACTCTGATATCCATATAAGGCATTAGTCCAGTGTATTGCCCTTTAACATCACACGATGCCACTGATTCATATCAATTTACAGATACTCATTTCTCCCTTTACCAGGAGCCATTTCTGTGACTCATAGTTACTTTTTATTCCCTTCACCAGGAGCACTTCTATGTGATCTATGACTGGCTTTCATTCTACATCTACTATGCTGCTGCAATGTTAGGCACCACACACAAATAACTGATGTATTATGGGGAGATTCTCTCATTGGTAAATTGGAGGGTCTCTTATTCCTCCTAATTATGCCACGAAACAGAATCCCTATTAGTTACATTAAGGTCGTCTGTTTCCTGGCATAGTTAAGAGGAATCAGTTGCCCTCCAATTTACCAAAAAGAGAATCTCCCCATAATACATCAGTTATTAGTGTGTGGTGCCTAACGTTGCAGCAGCATAGTAGATGTAGAATGAAAGCCAGTCATAGATCACATAGAAGTGCTCCTCGTGAGGGGAATAAAAAGTAACTATGAGTCACAGAAATGGCTCCTGGTGAAGGGAGAAATGAGTATCTGTAAATTGATATGAATCAGTGGTATCGTGATGTGGGCAATACTATAAGGGTTTTGGCACCCCTTCGGCCCCAGCCACTAGCTTTTAGTTCTTCAACTGTCCCTCTTTTCTTTCTACTTCCTTCCTGCTTGCTGTCTAACCTTTCTATTACCTTTTTCTGGCACTAGATGACCTCCCTGTTGCGGCGACTAATATCAATCAATCAATCAATCAATGGAATCGTGTGACGTTAATGGGACTGGGACAGTCTTTGACTCTTTAGCTGGTGACTAACACTTCATAATACGTATGCATTCTTGTATCTATATTCGACAAGTAGATGAAATGGATACATATTGAATAAAAATATATATTTACTTATAAACTTACTTGAATTCATTAAAAGAGTGAATCATTATTGTGTCCAACAGAACTGCATAAATAAAGTTTGCACAGTACAAAACGTATTTTCCACAGAGGTACAATCGTGACTATTAATCTCTGTTATGCTCACTTACATCACTTCACACTTTACATCGTGGAGGATCGAGGGAGGTTTATCGCTAATGTTAAAATTATTGTGTCAGTTTGATAATAACCTTTCGTATTTCGTATCATAACTGATTGTCATGGAATATCTCTATACTTATCGCCTTATACTTTCCCTAGACACAATCATTTAGAAATTTACTTACGATCATAATTATGCACCTAAGTAGTATTTATGTCTATGGTCATCTCTTACTAAACGTAGGTGCAATAATAGGACTATAAAAATTTCGGATTGCCTTTTATGCGACCCGGTATAGTGAAAAGCAGAGAGTATATGAGTAAGTATTCTTAAGAGAAAAAATAGCAACTGATATGATAGCCAAAATTATATCAACTGTTTATATCTTCAATAATTTTGTCACTTCTTAGGATTAGTGTGAAATTATTCAAAGAGGGACACATCAGCCTAAAATAGCATTAAATCATTCTGTGTCAACTAGATCGAACACTTCATACCGTTACTAAATGAATTATTAGTGCAAAGAGATTATACTGTACTTGACCATATAAGGGTGACCAAGAGGGAAGATAACGTCTGATTAGAGTTATAGACTTGTGAACCTTATTATCATATGCTCTGTTAAACCCTCTCTATAACAGAGACTGAAATACTTGTATCTCCAAGTACAGTGCCAGTACTTCCTAATTTATTGATTTTTTTTTTTTTCACAAAATAAACACAATTGAAATAAGACTTCCACTTGAGCTGGGCCATGAAGGTCAGGTAGCTCGTACATGCATGGGTTAAATTGGTAGTATCTTGTTGATAAATCTGGAGCAACGTATTCCTGTTTGTAATATCGTTCATCTCTCCTGGATTTGTTTTTCTGTTATTATGGTAACGCTCTCTGGTTTGGAAACACACAAAAAACTTCTCTTTTGCATCAATTTCTTAACTTCTCTTTTTGCCATTACTGCATCAATTATTAAACAACTGTTCCGTCAAACTGGCATAAATTTTGTTGTAAATCTACGCTATTTGGTCATTACAGCTAGTGGGAATTTTGTGTTTCGAGGAATGTTTACTAAATCGTCGTGTTCTGTCAAGGGAGGTACAAATATGGTGATTATTCTTTCTCATAACACACACAGATAATTGAGATAAGAGATAAGTGCCTGAGAACACATCAAATGGATTCGATAGGAGGTTGGGGGCGGTGGCAAGGAGTATCTTATATATACTCCATGCATCAGTACAATCTATCCTTATCTATTTCTGTATCCACTTTGCTTTCCTTATTCATTGTTTCTCCTTCTCAATACATTGATGATAAATAATATGTACTGGTATATAATTTTGACAATCCTTTTACCTCGCCCTTTTTTTTATAGCATAGAAAAATATACAGAGAGAAAATTACATGAATAGTATAATAAATATCATATTAGTTTGTAAAGACAGGAGAGATTAACTGTGTAAGATAAAGAAAACTGAGATTGACTGACTGGTTGGACCGAGAACCCTAATGACAACAATAGAGTTAATCATTTGCCGGCGGAAGATGAGAGATAGAAAGGAAGGAAAGATCTGAGGGAAGAACAAAAAGTGAGAGGGTTGAAGAACTGATCATAATGATAATTTCAGGACGTAAGGGACGTAAAACCTTTAATTAAGGAAAAAGTAGGTGTTGGGCAATCTGGAGCAACTGATTCCTCCAAACTATTTGAAGCAAAGGGTCACAATTATTTTTGATATTCTGGGCCTGTTTCCTAGCATATTTGGAGGACTCAGTACTCTCTAAATGTATCAAAAATATACTATCCCTTTAATTAAAACATTGCCTACAGTACACGGGGATACCACAAACTCTAGCCCACCAGGGTCAGGGCCAGAGATTTGCAGCAGATGATTTCAAGACGACAGCCCATGCACCCAAACTATCACAAGGCCACTCGTTTCCAACTCCGTCTCTGTTATGGATAATTTCCTTTCTTTTGTTATGCTACACAATCATATTTTCGCTGTATAATTGACAATGATTTGCTTATTGCATTTTTACGTACATATAATTTATGGTAATTACAGGAAAAGAGGAGTGATGAAAATATTTCGTCATTCGATCATGGCTCTTGTAACACTGATTGAAAGTGGCTGGCTAGACTCTGGGGGGTCCTTTGGCAATCATACACAGTGTTACCAGCAGAGACAACCATCTTAGGATGCGTGCTATTTTAAAAACTGCGTTGTCAAAAATTCTCGCCACCTGCGGTCATCCACATTTGCTGCTGGTGTCGAAAATTCTCGTCACCTGCGGTTTAAGGACTATAGTGACCCTCTCCGCCGCATGGACTCATTCTCCCATCGCCCTGCCACCTTCCGTCTCTACCCATCCCTCTATATTGGTATAATGTGCCTCTGACCGTAAGTGCCAGTAGAGAAATGCGAAGTGTCGCGTCAGTAAACGCTCCTTCTCATATGGTGATGTTCCATAACCGTTCTGTCAAGCTAATGCATGCTTCAACTCAAATAAAGAAGTATTGGCTGAGCATTGGTTTGTAAAACAAATATGTCAGTAAAGGAAAATAAAAGATTGCTGAGAAAGGACACTGTGTTCCACTTTTTTATAAGATAGTCAAAGTGTTGTTGTTTTTTTAACAAGCATGCATGCGTGGCTTGCGACTTAGTTTTCCATACAAAAATACAGTTTTTGGCTAAATTACTCGAAAATATTAGTAGCAGACAAGTGTTGCCACTGTATGTACCACAAGCTTGGTCACTTTATCTGCTAATATGATGCATTATATGAGTTATATTACTGTATGTAGATAGATATATGAATTAAACACAAAAGAAGAAAAATATTCCATGTTTTGTACTAATGTTGATCACATACATTTCATATTTTATTTTTTTTACAAATCTCAGAATTTGGTGATATTATTTAAAACTTGTTGACCACTAGCTTCTCCAGTGAATGCATTATTATGATAGGCTGAGGTGCTGCTCGCTTGGGGAAGGTGATCGGGTCGGCTGTCTTCTGGATCGTTGGGAATTTTTTCTTGAATGATTAGAACCTCTGGATTGGTTATTTCTATCTTGTTGACCTGACCACGTCCTGAAATGTCAAGTGATAAGGTAGTAATATTTTTACAAAATTGATAATGTTACTCAATACAAAACATTTATATACCAATTGTTATACATTACTGATATTCACAAGGTTAAACTTAGCCTCCAACCACCACCCACCAAATGAGGTACTGTAACATAATATTATTATTAGTTATGGTTAGTAGTTGAATTTCAGACTTACATATCTACTTATAAACAATTACATAACTACTTAAATATTATACTTACATACATACTTACATGTTACTCCCAACTTTAAAAAATTATAGCAATACTCTACCGTAAGACAGTGGGTTTGTTTACTAGAAAATCAATGGCCCCTAATTCGCCGCTATTACCGCACACCATTCATGAAGATAAAGGGAAACTCCTATTATGAGGAATGATTGGAGGGCTAGTGATCTTCTAAATATTATTCTCTAAACTATGCCATGGAGAAGACTATATATTATCTCAGTCTACGAGTTTGGAAGAATCAGTTGCCCTTCAAATAGCAGAGGTGAAAAAACAAAAATAATAAGACCCCTTTGATTAGCCCACCTGGATTTAGCAGGAGCTTCTCGAGTCCTATGATAGGAGCCTCCACCAGCAGTGACAACAGAGTGGCGATCGGTAGCGTCACCGCGATGACCCCCACCGTCTCCACCACCTGCACCGGGAAACACAAGGAATGCACGGTTGAGGACGCGTGAAATTGACACATTTAAAATGGGCCCTTTACTGTCTCGACCACCTGCACCGGGGAACCCACGTGTAATGGACAATTGCAAACACATGAAATAGACACACTTGTAATGGGCCATACATTGTTTTGACTACCTGCACCAAGAAACACAAGTAATAGTCATTTGCGGACACATGAATCAAACATACTTGTAAAGGGCAATTCTTTAACTCCGTCACCTGCACCAAGTAATACAAATAATGGACAGTCACGGGTCAAAGTTTTGCATCACCTTCCAGTGAAACGAGAGTTGAACTCGACCCAAAGGGGTGCCAGATATATATTTTGCCATGGTTTTACGAAGCATTAAATTTAGTATAAAAATATGCAGCTTACTTAGCTACTTTTATGCCGAGATGGTGACTCTACATAACAGTGTTATGATGTAAAGAAAGAGCCGTGACACAGCGAAAAAAATTAGTAAGTTCCTAACCCCAATTTACTTTGTAGCAACTGTAACTAGACAAGCTTTCATTAAGCAGCATCCATGGGATTTCGCTCTTTTATTCCTGATACCCTTTTATAAAGTTACTGTGTTACAGTTGTGGAAGGGAGTTTCTTTACCCCCATGGGGTCCCTCTTACCCTAGCACACACTTTGGTCTAGTATTGGAAGACAGTTATGAATGAATAATAGTAGCATATATAACGACGAAGGTGATTGGTAAATGAGTTGCTAGGTAATGTTAATCATAATGTAACCTAATAATTAAAAGAGAGAGCATTATAGTAAATCAAAGGTGGGTGTGCTAAGGTATAGACTCAGAGGGACCCCCATGAGGGTAAAGAAACTCCTGTCCGCAGCTGTACCAGATGTTTGGCCTGTGGTTGGTATGCTGAATCACAGTAACCTATAGTCAGTTTGGGATCATTTGCAGTGAGAATACAAACAAGAACATCCACTAATCACGGCACCATACCTTGTTGATGTGAGTGAAGTAATAGTCAATCCTGGTGTTGTAGTAAATAGCGTACTGCATGGGTATAGACAATAGGTAGATGATGTAGGTAAGACGACTGAGTGGTTGCCAGGACGGATGGGACAGGAACCCATTCACCATACCTGTCAATACATACACACACTCTGACATACATATCTAAATATATTTTTTCGAAAGTACGTTTATCCTCAGTAAAACTTCAAAGTTTATTTATGATGAACATTATGAACAGCTTTAACTGATGTCATTCCTTGTGAAGAATCAAATGGTGTCTATTGAGTAATGCTAAAGTGGCACAATTTGTGACCAGAACAGGAAATAATATTCTTCATAAAAACAGTCCTTACCACCATAGCCAAAGTGACAAGCGAAGACGACCCAGGCAAGAGAGGCAGCCCAAGCAATCCTTGATAGACTACCGTAAGTCACCTGTGTCATGATGTCATATTGTGCTGTGGGCTGCATGGTATTGTAACTCCACATACCAAACACCACTAGTAGCGCTGATAGTGTTGCCAGGATCCATCCCACCGCCACTGTCAGCTGCAAAAGTTATTCAATATCAGTGTCATCTTTTTACAGATTTACAGATAGTATATGCTTGGCGGAGCCTCATATAACGATTAACCTTAGCATTTTATCTAGTCTATGTCTGAGACATCTGCCAAAGGTTAGAGTGTCTCATGTCTAAATCGATATGACATTTTATGTAACCATGTCATATTCTTTGATAAAGAAAAATTAAATAAGATATGACGCATAAACAATTTATATACCATTTTCTCTACTTACTGCACTCATCTTCACATTTTTGGAGTCTAGCTTGTGCAAGACATATCCAAGCCAAATGCCGACCACCCAAGGCCCCGCTCGACACCACGGGGTTATGTACACGTGAAACGAATACTCCCTTATTTTCCTGTTGTAAGTGTGATAAGAGTTTATTTTATTTTTTATTTTATTTTTTAGAAAAGTGGCTGCCACGAAAATAAAATTAGGGACAGAACTTGTTGGTGATGATAAAATAAATTTTGAAAATATATAAAAATAGAAGAAAAACGATCCTCATCAATTTATTGTAAGGTAATAATGGGGTCTTGATTCACAGTGTATTTAGATTAGATATACAGTGCATTTACTAATTTGGTGAGTATGCACTACGGCCCTCTGACTGACTGCATGAATACAGTATATATAGTATAGTTTGTCTGAATAATTTCCAACTCTAAGCATGTGTTGGGTTTCCTTTTCTGTTTCCACCTTGCTCACACACACACACACACACCCACACACACACTTTTAGCACTGAAGTGGAGCATTTTGTGAAATGTAACCACAGAACAATTATGCAAGTTAACCACCGAACCAGAATATAGACCAAGATACAGTCAGTCAGTCACCATACTTACTCGTCAAGAGGAAGGTATGTTGGAGGGAAATCCCATTTGTAGGTGATGGCAGCAGGAATGACAGCGGAAGCAAGAGTCACTAAGAAGAGCCACGCCTGACCTGTGTAACATTTTACTTGTCTTGTTTTCAGAGTCCTATGCAATACAGTACCGGTTTCACTTCATATATAGCGTAATATCATCTTTTGGTTAGTAGCCTACTGTTATAAACATACTCGTAACATGGAATTCTGTTGAACTAAGATGCAGTCCTGTTAAATATTATCTCTTATTATATAGCTGCTACTAACATAACATGCAACACTTAACTGAAGTGCAGTGCTTACCTGCTGCTTTGTACCAGAAGAGAGGCAAGATAAGAAGAGGCGCTATGAGGTAGAGTTGCGAGTCCACCGACACGTACCAGACTTGAGTCAAACACTGTTACACAGGAAAAGTTGCAGGTCGTTTACCTTAATATATTATTCCAAAATATCGACGGAAAATCAAGACAGTTCAGAAAAAACAGCTGACAGCTTCTTTAACCAGATAATATTTCAGTGCATTAAGTACTACTTACGAATAAGATGTAAGAAGAGCAACGCAAAGTTATCTACAGTACGTCCCACATGCCTGTATGCTTAAAATTGTATATGTGCTAATCTTTGAATAAGTATAATAATAATTAAAAAAAAAGCAGCGAAAATTGATCTGAGTTACTACTATTCAGGCTGGTGGGGGCTGGTTCTATTCAGAAATGAGGAATCTAGCATCCTCTACCACACCCTGGCATGTGCTATCTGTCTCTCTTTTTATTTCTCATTTCTTCTGGGCAGCCGACGAGATCGCCCGATTGGGTAGCACAACAAGGAAGACCACAGACGGTGGGAATGTTGGCTCAGGGAAACACGCCCGTGAGCCAGCAGTACCCTCGTCTGTTGCCTTCGAAGTAACAGATCTCATTATCACCCTGACCCCCATTTGGGGGTCCGAGCATCTGCGCGGCTTCGATCAACTAGACTCGGGACTGCTCAGCCAGACAGTTTGGGGAACTGCAACAACATCAACTACTATTCAGGAAAGGAAGGTACGGTAGTACATCAAATCCTGTAAAGTACAATAACGTCAATACGAAAGGCATCTTTATACTTTTGCCTTACATTCACCTAAAGAATAAATATATTTCAACTGGGAAACTCTCCACACCCAAGAGGTTATCGGTATTTCATGATACGACTACACTCTTATCATGTGCACTGTAATCTATTGTATACATTATTATTTTTTGCAGATCTTACATATTCACAAACAATACCAAATAAGGGTAACAGTGATTGGTATTGATATTTCTCTCTTCTCATTAACATTCTCCTCGTCTATGCATCGGTATATATCTACAGTATTCTTTGTTTCTTGTTATTACTTATTCAGTGTAGTGATAGCATACTAATATTTTGAGATGCTCAACAATTAGTCACTTCAATTGTGTTGACCCCTAAATCAGAGAGAGAGAGAGAGAGAGATTTGGAGTTGTCGTAAACGTTATCAAAATGGCTAACTGACTACCACATCCCTGGGTGGAAATTGAATCCTAGATAATTATATGTCTGTTCATTGTGATGTATACAAATATTGAATTAAATAGTATTGGCTATACTATTTACATATTTTTGATCAGGGAAGAAATTGTTGATCATCAAGACGTCCCTCCACCAGTACTCTTCACAAGAAGTTTGATAATAGTTCCAGTTGTAAGAACGAGGACCAGTAATGAAGAAGCGAATTACCGTCGCAACCATCCAACACACCATAGCCATAGGAGGGACCAACCTGTAGAGGGACAGAATACACCGTAACATTTCCATGCATGGTAATTAATAGGAGGGTCCAGACTGTTGATAAAATGCCACAAAATACTCCATGGTAATAGGACCCTTGTACGGACCAGCCTGTAAACAGAGTACAGTAAGGGAGTAGATGGATAAAGCCTATAGTGTTCTAGAGAGAGGTTAGCTTGACGAGTGATGTATGCTCTCCTGAGGGGAGGAAATATACCCTGAGAGAGTTCAGAAGAGCAATATCCCGTATGAGAGAGAGAGAGAGAGAGAGAGAGAGAGAGAGAGAGAGAGAGAGAGAGAGAGATGCACTTTGTAATGAAGAGAGTGATTCAGTAAGAGAAGGAGATATGGAAAAGTATAATGCCTTTGATTCTATATAATTAATTACCAAAAACGCCATCATAAGCCGAAGTCACAGCTTATTGTTTATTGTGTTGGGGTAAAACAGAAAGAAACAGTTGTGAAACACGTACTGGAAAGAAGACAGTCTAAGTTGTTGTGACTTTTACCTGATGATGCGATGAAGGTAAAATATGAAGATATTGAATTTATCTGTGTTTCTCAGCTGTCGCAGGACACTGTGGGTCACCAAGAGGCCACTCAAGAAGAAGAAGGTGTCCACACTCGGGTATCCATTCAAGTATATTTGGGAGAGAAAGTCGCTGGTTCGCTGTAAAAATAATAGTCATTATTCCACTTTTTTCTCTAATGTGTAAGATGAGGTGTAAAGGCAAGATGCTCGCTAGACGTCCTTGCTTGTGAAGTAAACTTAGAGGTCGAGAGATTTATGATACTTTGCCAGTTCATTCGATGTATCTAAATAAAGAACAACGATTTTAAGGGGAGATTTTTTGTTGGTGAATAGAAAGATGTCTGACTCCTCCAAACTATACTACGAAACAGATCCCCTATTAGGTATCATTGAAGGTGTCTGCTGTCTGGTATAGTTAGTAGCCTTCCAAATTACCGCCATGAGATTCTCCCCTTAAAGCCCAGTTTACACATGTGTGAATAAGCTCCCGACGCCATCCCGATTAACGGAAATTTTGGAAAACTTATTCAGGGTCTTTATTCGGGTTGTTCAGCGGCGATTCGGGTGGTTCGCCGGCAGTTCGGGTCGTGCCACGAAAATTTGGCGCCCCACCCAACTTTTCGTGGCGCAACCCGATTAAATATAAGTCACAGGTGCACCGTAGGTACAATTGCAACTTGCCCTCGACCTGCCCCCGACATTCTTGTTCACCACCAACAAGACCTTGGGTAACACCGCAGATGCAACGCCAGTGAATTGCTGGTGTGTCCAGGATATACAGGCAATATAAACATTCATATACATTGTAAAAAATGTTCATACTTTATATCTGCTGCGAAACAGGGATAAGTCTGTGGTAAGTCGTAGAGGTGCCGCCGGTTTACCTGCGGCAAAGACGTGGAGAGTCAATAGGGATTTTGTGACTGATGGTATGGACCGCCGGTGTACCCCAGGGACACCGGGGACCTTCCTACGGCCTGCCGAGGGGGCAGCAGTGGCGCACCCCCAACTAATCTGACAGGTTGACTCGATGAGTAATACACCTCAGGTGCTACGCCGGTGTACCCCAGGGACACCAGGGACCTTCCTACGTACGGCCTACCGAGTGGTGCATCGCCGAGCATGCCCAGGTACATCAGTAGCATCCTGCAGAAACACCGCCGAAATAAAAAGGGTAAAATGACGGTTACAAATTAGTTGTCCAAGAGCCAACGGTGAATCCCCAGGCTTCCCCCGATCGTTCGTGTTATACCACAGTTTAACCACAGATGAACCAGCAATGCACCCCTCGGTAAATCGCAGCAATTGATAAAAATATAAAATTCGGCTGCCAGGTCCCCGACTTTTGACATTTCACTTATTCGTGACGGCATCGGGAGCTTATTCGCGCATGTGTAAACTGGGCTTAAAGAAGTAAATGAAGGCTAATGATGGATGGTGTTAGTGCTCCTGAGTGAACTTGTGTCTATGAATGATGTGCATTAAAAAAATGGAGAGAAGTCGGGGACTTGGCAGCCGAATTTTAGATTTTTATCAATTGCTGCGATTTACCGAGGGGTGCATTGCTGGTTCATCTGTGGTTAAACTGTGGTATAACACGAATGATCGGAGTAAGCCTGGGGATTCACCGTTGGCTCTTGGACAACTAATTTGTAACCGTAATTTTTCCCTTTTTTTTTCGGCTGTGTTTCTGCAGGATGCCACGGGTGTACCTGGGCATGCTCGGCGATGCACCACTCGGTAGGCAGTACGTAGGAAGGTCCCTGGTGTCCCTGGGGTACACCGGCGGTTCATACCATCAGTCACAAAATCCCTAGGGACTCTCCAGACTGAGTAACCTGGTGGGTGCTGCAAGACAACGTGGAAAGAGACTAAAACTGTGGCCTGAAAATAAAAAGTAACTGGTACGGTAACTTTTCTTTGTATCTGGTGAAAAACTTGAGGAATTGTAATTTAAAGTGTGGGTGTAATTAGACCACCAACTTCAAGGAGGCTGTATTCTTAAAGTGACCATCTCTTTGTTTACATACGCTTAGACTTGAAGGCAATCAACACTCGCCATGACCTCTATACGAGTATTGGGGATGCGGCAAAATTATCAAATAAACAGTAACTCGTTTATCTGGACGGTAATAACTGCACAGTATATATTATGTAGCAACTATATTGCTTGGGTGGTTGGATATGGTTATTAAGCATTGTCGGGGCAGTGAAATTTTATTATTGTATGTTAGAAAAGATGAAAATATATGACAAACTCTTGTTGAGGGACTCTGTGATGTAGTCAGAACATTGGAGGTATATGGGTCCTTCAAATATTGCCACAAAACAACACCTATATGGATGGAGTTTGTTCTGTGGTACAATCAGGAAAAATCAGAAGCTTTCAATATTCATACATTAATGCAAGTAAAATGTCTAACCTCAATAAGTCCATCCATGTAGGTAGTACTTAGGATGTTGTTACCAATCATCAATTGGTGGCAGTAAAAAACCCAAGTCATGGACAACACTCTGTTAAAAATGGCCATAATTAATAATGGAGCAACAAAGGCTTAAATAGGTTGTTTCATAATGACCTTAGTTTATTACGTTTTCTGACCTTCATTATGTTCAGTACAACTCTACCTTTATTAATTTTATTCAGATATATCAGCGAGATAAGTATCCTGATAATATAATGAAAGCCAGGGTAGACAAATGGAAGACCCAATATCATGCAAATTAATTCCTGTTGAGTTTATTTAAAGTGGTAATACACTATTGGTACGTTACTTTGTCTTGATTCCTCCAAAGTATGCTCTAAAAACAGGACATGATTAACAAAGAAAATGCTGGCATGATCCTTGGAATATTTTGGAGGAATCAGTTGCTCCAGATTTACCAATACTACACTTCCCCCTTAATTAAGGACCCTGTGATTGTGTATGAATATTGGAGGCTTCTAATTCCTCTTGACTATGCCACGAAACAAGCTCCTTCCATATAGGTGATGTCTCGTGGCAACATTTGAAGGACTCATTAAAATTTATCTTCAAAAATTCTGACTACATCACAGGGTCCCTTAAGTCTCTTGTGTGTTCAGAGTTACACCTGCAGCTCATGGTGACCTGATTCTCTCCCCTCGTCAAGCCACGGTGTGGGGTTGTAGGTGTGTTGCGCTCCATGAAATGTACTGTTAATAATATGTGACTCAAAATGTAAACTAAACCTCACAGCTTGATAATAGAATAGTATTTGTTGAACCTTACTCTTAAGTGTTCCCTGAAAATAAATAAATATGCAACATGTATAGTGAGGAAAATAATAAAAAAATACAGGCAGGTACAAGACACAATGAAGCAAACTCGTCTCTCTCTATATTAAACAAATGTATCACTGGCTTAAGCAATGACCAATACACACATCCTGTTTAGTTTGGGGACTGCCAGTGTTCATGTCTTTCCTCCGTCGCTATGCTTTGTTACGAGGAAACTGAGCACTTTAGACACTTTTTGTTGTAGCTGTGCAGAATAAACGAAGCAGATATACTTAAGGCAAATGAAGAGTAAAGAAGGTTAGTGAGGCAGAAGCAAGAGGACTCACCTCATACCGTGGAGGCAGGTGATGTTGGTGGGGGAGGAGGTGGTGTTGAGGTGGAACAGTTTGCTCAGGTTGGTGTAGGCGGAGAAGGGCAGTAGGAACCGGCACCTTCCTACACACAAGATGGAATTTTCGAATAATAATCTAGTCAAAGGTACTATGAAATTTTGCTATCGATAGTGAGTACAAAGACATATTCCTGGTTGTGTATGCAAAGAAATTATATAATGGGATAACACCCTGTGAACAGATGTTTCACAGGTGCACCGTCATTGTAACTAGTTTTCTAATAAAAACAAAATTATATTAAAGGCCTTGGCCTCTGCTGTACATGAAATAAATAGTTATTTCAAAACTACGTAAAATGATGACAAACGGAGATGGATGAATAGACAAGCAATTAGTACTGACTTGAAATGATGGCCAAGCAGTGACAATTAAGAAACCCTCCTCATTTCCTCACATTATAAACTCTTACCTGTAGCGAGGGTAGTGTTGTCTGAGTATTCAATGTAGACGTCTATGATTGAGGCAGCCAACGCCACAACACTCAAAGCTGCCACCACACATCTGCCACCATACATATACCACCAGGATTAATTAAGGGGAGAAAACTCTGGACGGAAACTTGGACCTACAGTGAATCCTCCAAACTATGTCATGAAACAGATCCTCAATTAGTAACATTGAGATGATTTTAGTTTAAAGGGATAGTCTGGAGTAATCAGTATACCTTCAACATTCCAAAATAAAGTTCTCTCCGTAATAATAAAGCTTCCCTCAGTACAATGCTAAGTTTCCTTATTACTGCATTATTGCTGCAACGAATAATTGTCTTACTACTTCAATCAACCAGGTATTTTTAGAGTACTATCTGACGGTCTACTCTATTGTTGTTCTCACTACACAAAGGATGCGTTATTATTTACTTTTAAATAATCTACTCTAAATATTTTTTTTCATTGTACAGGTGCCAGCTCAAGTTTATTGTTATATGTTGTGTTAATTGCTAAACTCTTTTAATGTAGATATTTCAAGTATATATATTAACCTATGTATGTAATGTAACTACAATGTTATGCAAACGTGTACTACTCTTGAAGGTTAATATTAATAAGGTTGTCGAGGTGTTGTCAGTGATCTGGAGATGCAAACAACGATAATGTCATGTTTTATAGAATTGGAAACTAATTCTTCCATCACATTGTACTCTAAAACAAACCACCTACTGTATAATAACATAATACTGTACTCTCATTCTTAGTTCTGCTATTAGTTCACTCATAATAAAACAGCATAGCCAAGGTAACCGAACTTTAATTTGTGCACGATAGTAAAGGTGATAGAGAGGCCGATCGATATTTGAAGCCGTTGAAATGTTGAAAAAAAAAATAAATAAAATAAAAAATAAAAATAATAATAATAATAATAACATAACAAAATAGTAAAAAATGATAGAGAGACTGATCGATAATTAATTGAACCCGTGGACGAAATGTTGAAATAATAAAAAATAGAACAAAATGGTAAAAGTGATAGAGAGGCTGATTGATATTTGAAGCCGTGAACTAAATGTATAAATAATAATAATACTAAATGATACTAAATGAAAAATATTGGATGGTGGATATCTTACATGAAGCTGATGTCTGAAGCCGTGAATTGCAACTCTGGATCAGCAATGTCACACTCAAACACGTAAGGTGAGACCCCGGTGTCATTGTAGGCCACGAGCAGACTAGACTGGTGGAGAGAGAGAGATGATATTTATTATTTTATTACTATTATTGTTATTATTATTATTATTATTTTTATTATTTTTATTATTATTATCATTATGATTATTATTGTTATTATTGTTGTTATTATCATTATTATTATTATTACAAGGTGATTAATACCGTCAGTTGTTCCCGAGTGCAGTCCTGTGGCATACAGGTGCCGTAAAAGAGGAAGTTGATAAAGGGAAAGTGAGGTAGGATGGCCGCTGAGTGAGTGTCCATGTTCAACAGACCATTTCCTCCTCTACGACTGCTGAAGAAACGAGGAAGACCATCTAACCCGAGTATCTCTCTGCTCCAGGACTCTGCCGACCTCTCCTCCCACAATACACTGGGACTGTTTAAGGAAAATAATGAGGTTTTGTTATGCTGGATGTAAGAGAGTTTACCTACTATTGATGTAAGTGATTATAGGTTCGTCTGAATATTTTTTTCTTGCATTACAATTCCCAGATAGATTATTCCCACTTAGTCAATATAATTTAGGAGAGATTTTCTTGTTGGTAAATTGGAAAGCTACTGATTCCTTCAAATTTTACCACGAAACAGATACCCTCAATGGTACTAATTGGGGAGCTGTGTTTCTTGGCATAGTTTTTTGAAGAATCACAGACCTTCCATTATTCACCAACAAGAGAATCTCTCCTTAAATCAATGTTTCCCAATTAGAAGACAATTACGTGAATATTTACAAACAAACCTCAGGAATATTTTGCAGTATTTGCCCCTGATAGTGTGGTCAGGGTTGGAGGTAGTCACACACTCATCGTACATTCCATCCAGTATAATGTTACCCGCCAGCAGTCCATCGCTGCTCTTACCCCACGAGTCCACCACTGAAGGCACACACATCATCCATCATCATACACAAGTTACCAATAGATAAATCTTTATTATTATTATTATTTACTTAATTTACTTATTTATTGTTTTGAGTGGACTGCAGTGAGGTTGAGTGAACAAGATAATATCAATATGATCACGTTATCGATGGCCTTACACATAAATTATTGCTTACACTTACTTCTCGCCGCCCAGAAGGTGTTGTTGTCAGTAAGGGAGGCGGACATGGTACTCAGAGCCTGGCCACAGCTGCTCTCGGGTTGTACATGCACGGGAAGGTACAGCTGGGTGAGGCCACCACCCGTCCCACTGGCCAGGTCGTCTCCCAATTCTGAAGTAATTTTCTTCTCTGTACAAATGTTTCTTTTTATTTTCTACATATTACCTTTAATGATTAACTAGTTTTGCACACGTAACCCTGCTAATATGATGATAACAAAAGAGTGTTAGTGTAAAAAACATAGAGGGAGAGATTGTTTTAGTTACAGTCACGAAGGATTATGATGAAATTGATATTCAAGTGATTGCGAGCGACCTTAACCCTTTCCCATCCGACCTAAGTGACCTATCTGCTTTCACGTGTGGGTACCTGTGATATGTTATGGACGAAGGTATGTGAATAGACTAAATGAAATGGAACGCTCACACAACCAGAATGAAAACAAACTTCTCAGGCCCCCCACCTCCCCCTTTCCTCGTCATTTCAAAAAATTATTGTTTATAGTTTAATTTTATAATATTACTTTACAATACTAAGTAACTTACACAACAGTCATGTGAATAACAAAATTATAATGCTGTTCCGCACAAATAGACATCCATTGGGTATTCATTTAAGTAAAAAACACGATTATATTGCCGATAAATCTAAGGCAGGTTGGAGAGGCCCAGCCGGGACCGTTAGTCACTTGGACAACATGGAACGAGGGGAGGAGAGAGCTTCAGTTTACATCAAGGATTATATAAAATTATTATGTTTCTTTTATTTGCGACTATACTGTAGGTTTCCTACACACAGAATATGTTATACATTATTAGATACAGTGTGATTTGTCATGTATGTCATATGGGAGGAAAATATTATATATATGTAATTAAAGAAACAACAACGATTGCATTGGAGCGTTATAAACCCACCAGCTGCTACCAGCTATTTATTGAATACCGATTACTGACCCACTGACGTGAGCTCTACTGTACAATACAGTGTTGCCAACCCCTTGAAACTTCTTCGATCTACACAGACACTGATATTACCGTAAATTTGCCTTTATTGCCTTACGGCTTAGCAAGTTAGGATGAAAATATTACTAAACTACTTGAAGCTTTTATTTGTACTGTTATATTATATCAACAAGAAAATGTGAACTTTCTCTTTACTGCACGACACTAAGTACTATGGACTAAGTACTACAAAGTACAATATATTCATTATTACATATTATCATTATTATTATTATTATTGTAATGTCTGCAGTGGTTATCACTATCTCTCTAGAGCTCTCTTGTGTCTAAGTGATAAGGTGATAAAAGTGGGAAAATAACTTGGCTTTGTGGTGATGACAATTACGATGCAATTAATAGTATGGTAATACTCAAGGATGATAGTCTATCATCCTTGGTAATACTGTATAACCTTTCCCTCTCATACAGTGATGCCAGCAGGTCTGTTCCTTGATGAAATTTCCGTAACATCACCTTTGAAATTGATCTCGGCCTCAATTATTCCCTGATTACTCTTGAACATTGACGGTCTTTTTGGAATTATTTTCGTCTGGTAGAAATTTCCCTGTTTATTCTTGAACAATCTGTATATAATTTCCATATGTGGGCTTCAAAATTCCCTAAAACAGACAATTTTCCTTCCTTCACCTGGTAACATTGTCCTACCCTCCCATCCCGCTGTCTTTCTTTCTGCAGGCAAATATTATATAAACGTAAAAAATAACTAAGAAAATTTTATCTTCAGCGAGGGATAATGTTGTTTTTATGTTATCAAGTTTATGTATTTCAAAAATTAATAACAGCGAGACGATAAGTTCCGCCGACAATGATAATAATAATAATAATAATAATAATAATAATAATAAAAAAAAACAGTATTGCCAGTCTACTGAAATTTCACTGGTTTTCGTGCTTTTTTTGTTTTGATTCGTTCGGGGAATTTTAGAATTTCATAAAATATAGGTTGTACGATGGCTAGAGACACCGGATTTGAGAGTAATTATGTGCTAGGATTTATTCTCTATATTTTAGCTATAAAAATTTCCTACAATGTTTATTTTAAAAAAATAGTTAAATTCTGGGCATTTCATCGAGGGTCGGAGATAGATGGCCCACGTTGGATGGTATAGTGTTAAGGGGAGATTCTCTTGTTGGTAAATTGGAAGGCTATTGATTCCTCCTACTAAGCCAGAAAATAGACACCCTCAATGGTACAAATAGGAGATCTATTTCAGGGCATAGTTTGGAGGATTCAGTAACCTCCAATTCACCAACAAAATAATCTCCCCTTAAGTGTATCAACTGCTATTAATACATTGCGAGGTGTGATGCATAATGTTACATCCGTACCAATGTTGGTGAACGTGTGTGGTGAATGGAGATGAGGGGACACTACACACACCATCATCATTAACAACCACCAGGTCTGTTGATCGAACATCTTCCCTCTTCACTTCCTATTAACACACTGGGTGACTCCACGGTATATCAACCTTTCTTATCAGGGAGCGACAAGGAAGAGTATATCAAGGTCAGTGTCCAGTTGCCATTACTGCATCAATTATTAAACAACTGGTCCTTCAAACTAGCAAAAATTTTGTTATAAATATACGTTATTTAGTCATTACAGCTAGTGGGAATTATGTGTGTCACGGAATGTTTACTAAATCGTCATGTTCTGTCAAGGGAGGAACAAATATGGTCATTATTCTTTCTCATAACACACACAGATAATTGAGATAAGAGATAAGTGCCTGAGAAGACATCAAATGGTTTCGATAGGAGGTTGGGGGCGGTGGCAAGGAGTAACTTATACAGGGTGTCTCACGAGTTTTGACCGAAAACTTGGCAAATGCATCCTTAAGTAAAACTAAGAAAAAAATACTCTATTGATATATTGGTTTTCTAGTCTAGTTTAAAAGTAATTAAAACAATTAAATGTGTGCCCGTCTTGTGTTGTCAAATGGCGGTGAGCCTCGGAGGGAGTGAAAGCCTAATATCGTTTCATCTTAATAAGTTTTATCATGATTGCAATATTTATGTGATGTACTATAACATACATTGAATCATATTTTCAATGCAGAGGGATAATACCAGGCCTGTATAAGAAAATCTGTGAAATGTATAGAAATGCTAAGACTTGCAGGTACCATTATGTCGGATGAGTTTACCTAACCTCCAAAAGATATTAATCATATTTCGTCGAATATTATTTATAGGGGCCTGGTATTATCCCTCTGCATTAAAAATATGATTCAATCATGATAAAACTTATTAAGATAAAATAAATAAGGCCTCTTTGGTCCGTAAACGATATTAGGCTTCCACTCCCTCCGATGCTCACCCCCATTTAACAACACAAGACGGGCACACATTTAATTGTTTTAATTATTTTTAAACTAGACTAGAAAACCAATATATCAATAGAGTATTTTTTTCTTAGAATTACTTACGGATGCATTTGCCAAGTTTTCGATCAAAACTCGTGAGACACCCTGTATATACTTCATGCATCAATACGTATAATGTATCCTTATCTATTTCTGTATCCACTTTGCTTTCCTTATTCATTGTTTCTCCTTCTCAATACACTGATGATAATATGTACCGGTATATAACTTGGACAGAATCCTTTTTCCTCGCCTAGCATAGAAAAATATATATAGAGAAAAAATTACATAAAGAGTATATATTTGTTTGTAAAGACAGGAGAGATTAACTGTGTAAGATAAAGATCACTGAGATTGACTGACTGACTGACTGGTTGGACCGAGAGCTTTAATGACAACAACAGGGTTAATCATTTGCCACCGGAAGATGAGAGATAGAAAGGAAGGAAAGATCTGAGGGAAGAACAAAAAGTGAGAAGGTTGAAGAACTGATCATAATGATAATTTCAGGACGTAAGGGACATAAAACCTTTAATTAAGGGAAAAGTAGGTGTTGGGCAATCTGGAGCAACTGATTCCTCCAAACTATTTGAAACAAAGGGTCGCCATTATTTTTTATATTCTGGGCCTGTTTCCTAGAATATTTGGAGGAATCAATACTCTCTAATGTATCAAAAATAAACTATCCCTTTAATTAAAACATTGCCTACAGTACACGGGGATACCACAAACTCTAGCCCACCAGGGTCGGGGCCAGAGATTTGCAGCAGATGATTTCAAGACGACAGCCCATGCACCCAAACTATCACAAGGCCACTCGTTTCCAACTCCGTCTCTGTTATGGATAATTTCCTTTCTTTTGTTATGTGACACAATCATATTTTCGCTCTATAATTGACATGGATTGCGTTTTATTCCGTTTTATTCCCACCAATATATACATTAACCAGAATATTCACAAACTTTTGAGAAATTAAGAATCAAACGAAACATTTCCAACCACCCAGTTGATACATAGGGTTTTGTCATGTATGTGTGTGTGTGTGTGTGTACTGCAACAGCTGGTTGTTTTCAGTGAGGTGGGACAGTAAGAGACAATACCTTCCCCTAACAAGATGACTGTGAAGGTCGCCTCGCTTCTCATACTCTTAGGTGATGTATTTTCTCTTTCTCTCCTCATATTGATTTTAATAACTGTTGCGATATGGTAAACAATATACAATATATTTTACTTAGAGTTATCTAAATAAACACTAGTCTTGTTGGAGTTTTGGACACAATAATTCTTGCGACACCTTGTATATTAAATACTTGAACAATTATATCACTTAACTTGCCTTGGATTCGTTTAGTAAAGGAAACAATGTTCAAAGTAACGTGTTATATTATGAGTTGTTACGAAGTGTTCTTAGAAGTCTAATGTGAGTATGTTTATGTTACAGGAATGAGTGTGACGTGGAGCTGGGCCTTCCCTGCTCACTCCACACCAGTACCCACTCCAGCACACCTCCTCCTCCATGCTTTCTTCCCCACTCACCGGCTAGTCAGGTGAGACGAGAGAAATCGGAATCTATTCTAGAGGGTCGCTTGGTTTCAGCAGTTCTACCCATGCTGAAGTACAAACAATAGATGGCAAAGGTCGTGTCACCACATCTGCCAAGTCATGAAGTACAGTATGGAAATATAAGCTTCACAGGCTCGTAAAATGAAAATCTAGAGTGGTTTAATCATTTGGTCCCTGGATATTGTATTTCTGTGTTGGTGGTGAATGTGTTGGTTCGATGCTTATCCTTTATGTTATCCTTCAAGACACGCTAAATGAGGCGACACAATTTTTGCCGCCGACGGTACAGTGTGACAGCCTTGTAACAAAACAAACAAAATCTTCAACATCCATGTCCTATAAATTATTACGCTTCATTGGTTTGTAGGGTCCTGAGGCTTGGCTACTGTGGCTTAACCTAACATATATAAATACTTCTACCATAGCATTTAATGGGAGATTCTTTTGTTGGCGAGTTAGAAGGCTGCTGATTCCTCCAAACTATGCCAGGAAACAGACCCCCATTCAATGGTACTAATAGGGGAACTGTTTCATGGCATAGTTTGGAGGGCTACTGACTGATACCTCCAAACTATCCCAGGAAACAAATCACCCTAAGGACCCACCGTTTTTTGGGCTTTTATACCCCCACCATATGCATTATATATATATATATATATATATATATATATATATATTTTGATACCCCCACTATTAATATCTCGTACAGGGACATGACATGCTTGGAGTGCAAGGCTGTGGCTGGCACCCTGGACGCTATGATGGCCGCGGGTGCCACAGTGGAGGAGTTAGAGGACTTTACTATCGTCGAGTGTATCAACTTTGAACTCTTCCCACCAGACGTGTGTTCAGGGATGGTCAGGCTGTGTGGGGTGAGTTTTGGGGTGTAGGGACCTACTTCATGTTTATTTTTTTTCCTTGTTTTTCGTGTTCTTGTTTTTGTTCTTCTTCTTCCTCTTACTCTTATTATTATTATTATTATTATTATTATTATTATTATTATTATTATTATATATTTTCCTGTTCAATGACTTCTTTCTCTTCTTTTTTTTCCGCAAGATTTTTACCCTCTGTGTAGCCCATTTTAGTTGACTTATTGTTTCCAGGAGAGTTTTTCTCTTCAATTCTCTCTACAAATAACTAAATTTTAATTTTTCGTTTTCGTCTCATTTTCTCATAATATTTCTTCATGCCTCCGTAAAATCAGTGTAAATATTCATTCTGTGTACTCCTTTAAGATATAAATTATATGGATAAAGGAACAAGGAGATTGTCCTCTTTACAATTCACTTGTTTTATTGCATTTTGGAATATGCTGTAACGTTCTGATCGCCAACCTTGAAGGCGGATATTGCATGGCTTGAGCGAGTCCAGGCATGGGCGAAAAAATGATCACATCCCCTCAAGCACATGGCATGACAAAGAAGGCTGCAGTCACGTTTTTTTTTTTTTTTTTTTTTTCCCGTTTTTGACTTGGTGTTTCTCGACTTCAGTTAATTGCATTTTTCAACATCGTTCGTAGAGTTACTGGAGCATATCATTAAAATACTACGATGTTGTATGTGTTGTGTTGTGGAGTAGCAGCCTAAACCAGTAACACTACCACCAGTGACAACACACACACACACACACACTCACACACACACACACCGAAAATGACACTTTTCATAATCCAGCTAACTTTTGCAACAGTCTGAGGTGTTGCACGTGATCAACAACACTGCTTACAACTACGACACAATATGCGGGTGGCTGCTGGGGGGACACTGCCAGAGTACCGAACTCCAGTCCTGGTCCCTGTCACTACCAGACGACAAACCTGAGCCATCTCATCCGGAGCCACAACAGGTCAGATTTACGTCAGGATATAATGACACAAGTACTATCAAAGGCAAAAGTCGTGTTGTTAATAAATTAGGTGGAAACATATGGTAAAGAGCGAACCATACTGGGCATGGACGTTATTGTGGTGAGGTTTTCATTATGTTTCACGAGTTATATTAAATCATCGGACAAGACAACGACACGACTTTTGTCTTTGATAGTACACATAATAAGGCTGGCAGGTACTCAAAGTCAGATTTTAAGGTCACTTGCTCTAAAAGGACTGAGAAATTGGATGATATAATGTTCCTATAGATGGTAAGTGATTGCTTGAATCCTGAACACTTACCATTAAGGCTATGAAACATATAACGGTGCTAAGTTAGTGTGGGCTCGAATGCCAACTTTGACATTGACGTTTCTTAAGCCAGTTATACATTGTTGTTGAGTTGGAGTGCGAAAGACTCATCAATACAATGCCACGTAACCAACATACACAGTGTAAGCCATGTTCTCTAATATAATATGAAGGAATCAGAATCCAGAAACCTCCAATTTCCTGACAATAGAAAAAAAAACTAGGATCTTTAAGGGGAGAATTTTTTGTTGATATATTCGAAAGTCTGTGATTCCTCCACACTAGGCTAGGAAATAAATCCCCTATTACTACCATTGCAAGTGTCTGTGTTTTGGTATAGCTAGGAGTAGTCAGTAGCCCTCCAATTTACCATCATGAGTTCCTTCCCTTAAGGACCCTGTGATTGTGTATGAGAATTGGAGGCTTCTGATTCCTCCTGACTATGCCACGAAACACCATATAGGTGGCGTTTCGTGGCAATACTTGAAGGACTCATTTTACTCTAATTCTCTAGCTACATCACATTTAACTCCAATTCGCTAGCTACATCACAGGGTCCCTTATACATGCTGGTCGTCACTGTCGATTTTCTAGCTACATCACATTTAACTCCAATTCTCTAGCTACATCAGAGGGTCCCTTAAATAAACATGCTGGTCGTCACTGTCCACCCATCCACCAACTTGTCCACCAACAGCCCACTCCTGCGACGGTGAAGATCCTGCACCTGTCTGACTTACACGTGGACCTGCAGTATGACGAGGGTTCCGCCGTGACGTGTGCCCATCCCTTGTGTTGCCGGTATGCCTTTGGGAGTCCCGGGGAGGGGGAGGAGGGGGCCGGCAAGTGGGGGTCGCTGGGGGAGTGTGACATACCTCTCATCACCCTGGAAGACCTTATTGCCCAGGCTGCCCTCACCAACCCAGACCTTGTGTGAGTTACAGAATTATATTAAGGGACCCTGTGATGTCGTCAGATAATTGGAGATAAATGAGTCCTTCAAAAAACATTGCCACGAAACACCAACTATATGCGAAAGGATCTTGTTTCGTTGCATGGTCAGGAGGAATCAGTAGCATCCAATTTTCATACACGATCACAGGGTCCTTAAGGGGATATTCTCCTTTTGGTGAACTGGAGTGCCTTGATTCCTCCAAAGTATGCCAGGGAACAGGGCCAGATTAGCAAACATAATGGTGGCCTGTTGCTTAAATTGGTTTGGAGGAATCAGTTGCTCCAGATTTACCAACACCGAACTACACCCTTAAGGAAAGTTAATACACGAAGTTCTGTGGAAATACGTATTGTAACTTAAAAATTATATGAATGGACACACGGATACATAATGTGATATAATAGAGCTTATAAATTGAACAAAATACAGCAGGCACGATAACCTACTGAGAGAGAGAGAGAGAGAGAGAGAGAGAGAGAGAGAGAGAGAGAGAGAGAGAGAGAGAGAGAGAGAGAGAGAGAGAGAGAGAGAGAGAGAGAGAGAGAGAGAGAGAGAGAGAGAGAGAGAGAGAGAGAGAGAGAGAGAGAGAGAGAGAGAGAGAGAGAGAATGAATGATTAGAAAAAAAGTCGGAGTTGATTAATGTTTTATAAGGAGATATAAATAGATAATCATAGTTATCATAACCTGTAGGAACATATTATCATCATCATCATCATCATCAACACGTAGCCAGGATATTTTACCAAACAGATACGTGACCGGTGACCTTCCTCCTCATGACGTGTGGGCTCAAGATCACGTCACCAATCTGGCTGCAATCAACGTTACTCTGGAAATACTCAAGCGACACTTCCCTGATACACCCGTCATCAATGCCCTGGGTAACCATGCATCAGCCCCTGTCAACAGGTATGATCAAAACAACTACACCCTAACCCATGTGATTAAGGGACCCTGTGATTGTGTATGAGACCTGGTGGCTTTTGATTCCTCTTGACTATACCACGAAACAAGCTCCTTTAAGGTACAGTAGATGGTGTGTTTCGTGGCAATATTTGAATTGAAGGGCTCTCTAACCTCCAGTTTTCTGACTCATCACAGGGTCCCTTAATTAAAGGATTTTGGACGAAATGGGACATGATTATGGATATCTCGAACTCGTTGTCATCTTATCCTTTCGTCACAGAATATAGAACAAATACAGTTATATCTACAGGACATCAAGCATCGTCACCAGAATCATATCCGTAATAGGGAAAGCAGTATACGACATTGTCATTATCCACGTAAGCCCCAATCATATATCCTTCACTTTCCATAGCAGTCTTCCCAGTGCCTTCTACAAGGACTCCTTTGCGTGACGTATCCTCTTCTATACCCACTATAATGCTTACAATTTCCAGGTTTCAGTATTCATCCTTTTCTCAGCCTCATGCATCAGTACACCATTATTGCAGTTTTGTGGTGCCGGCGGCGTATGACTCAGGGTTCGACATGGCTTGGCTGTACGAGAGTGTTGCTGAGATGTGGTCACACTGGCTCCCCTACACTACACAGGTATGTTGTGCAGATTATTTCTTCATTAAGATCACATACTGTATGTGTTTATCTGAATTGGTTGCACGGTAATGTCTGTTCACTTGTTTTTGGGAAGTGTTTGTGTATGTCATGCCAGCACCCATTATTTTGTCTCGTGAGTGTGGAAGGGATAACTTATTCAGACAATTTAATTTCCAACACTTGTGTCTATGCCCTTTGGTGTAGATGGATAAATTACTAGATGATATGATTGAAGTTACATGCAAGTGTCATGAGACTGACTGTCTTCTAACACGGCTGCCCTCACACCTTTAGGAGGACATTAGACTGGGTGGATTCTTCTCATACTCCCCCATACCAGGACTCAGGGTCATCTCTCTCAATATGAATTACTGCAATACGCTCAACTGGTAAGCAACTTCCATAGTATTGCAGTGCTTGCTTGTGCAAAAGTTCTACTGGTTCTTTCACTGCATAATATTCATCTTTATAAATGTTCACTGGTATCCCATTTCATGATCTGCATTACTCAGTTATTACCATATGCTGATCGTCACGATTCTTCTGCAGAAACAGCATTTTTTTTATTTTTCACATTGTCCCATCTGTTGTGTTTCGTATCATTGTTTGGAGGATTTACCAGCCCTTCAGTTTACCATCAAGAGAATCTCCCTTTAACAGGTGGCTACTACTGGAGAACGCTGACCCTGTCGGTGAGCTGCAGTGGCTGATAAACACCCTGGCCGCTGCTGAGGCGTCTGGTGAACTGGTCCATATATTGGGCCACATCCCTCCTGGTGGGGGTGACTGTGACCACATCTGGAGCCATGTTTACACCCAGATCATTACAAGGTATAGCTTACATGTTACACAATTAAGGATCCCCATGATGTAGTCAGAAAATTGGAGGTTAACGAGTCCTTCAAACGTTGCCACGAAACACCAACTACATTGATGGAACTTGTTTTGTGGCATAGTCAGGAGAAATCAGAAGCCACCAGGTCTCGTACACGATCACAGGGTCCCTTAATGTTATAGTGTTGTTTAATTGACATAATACTCAATGTTGTAGTGTTATTTAATTGACATAATACACAGTGATATAGTGATATTTAATTGACATACACGATGTTGAAGTGTGTTTAATTAGCATGATACACAATGTTATAATGTTGTTTAATTGATATGATACTAAATGTCATTGTGTTGTTTGCCCACAGTGAATGGTTTAATATAATGGTTTATTAATATAATCACCCTTATAAACATATGGCTTAAGGACCATGTCATCGTGTATGAGAATTGAGGGCTTCTGATTCCTCCTGACTACACCACGAAACATTGTGGTGTGTGTGTTTCGTGACAGTATTTAAAGGACTCGCTAACCTCCAATTTTCCGACAACATCACAGGGTCCCTTAATTAATGTTCTTTTCGTCGATTTCCCATCTTTTCATTCTTGTTTCCCTATTCCAGATTCGAGTCGACCATAAGAGGAATGTTTTTCGGTCACAAACACAAGGACTCGTTCCAGGTGCTGTATGATCCCGACTCCAACTACACCAGACCCGTAGCGGCCGTCTTCATCCCTGGCGCAGGCGAGTGTAGAAATCCCCTCGTACTGTATGTCTGAGTAGGCTACAAACACAAACAAATAACTCCATAACATTCCTCACAGTATACTCCATTTTTTTTTTTTGTTAGTTCATTTATGTATTCATTTATTTATTTACATGGCGAAAATGTTATGGCCCCCTAGCTCATTTATTTACTTATTTTTTCTTGGGTTTTCGGTTAATGAGATGCAATAGCACAGTCTCACAATAATTATTCAGCCCTTCGTTTCTGCTTCATTCATCCAACCCCCTCTCTGTTCTGTTTCTCCCACATCGTCCATGCACCACTTATACTTTCTCTCCTCCATCTTTTTTTTTTCTCTACTTCTTCCAGCCATCCATGTGACTCATCAGGCTTTACAATCCCGTGCAGACTCTCTCTTTCTAATATTTCATCCATCTTTCTACATCTGCCCTCACCACTCCTCTCACAGCTGCATACCTCTAGCAACTCTCTCCTCTCACACCTCACCATTCCTCTCACTCCTCCCCACACCCCTCCAAAATGCATCCACCTTTCTACATCTACCCTCACCACTCCTCTCTCACCTGCCTCCCCCTCGCCACTTCTCTCACACCTCACCACTCCTTTCACACCTGCCTCCCCCCACCCCCTCCACTTCCAGGTACCACAGGTGACGTCCATATGCCTGCCTTCAGACTCTACCAGGTTGACGGAGGCCACGACGCAGCCACCTGGGTTAGTCAGCTGAGGGGAGTGGTGTTGTGTGTGTGTGTGTGTGTGTGTGTGAGAGAGAGAGAGAGAGAGAGAGAGAGAGAGAGAGAGAGAGAGAGAGAGAGAGAGAGAGAGAGAGAGAGAGAGAGAGAGAGAGAGAGAGAGAGTGTGTGAGTGTGTGTCTGGGTGTGTGTCTGAGTGTGTGTGTGTGTCTGTGTGTGAGTGTGTCTGAGTGTGTGTGTGAGTGTGTGTCTATGTCTGTGTCTGAGTGTGTGTGTGTGTGTGTGTGTGTGTGTGTGTGTGTGTGTGTGTGTGTGTGTGTGTGTGTGCAAAGATAGACCATCCTTATTAACTGTGATAGTAAAGGGAATTACAATAAGTACAGAAACGTAACCCCCTCACATTTTAATAATAAAACAACAAGAGTAGTATTAGTTTGAAAGAATATGTTTCTCCACAATTGCATACACTAACTATATAACATCGTGTTAAGGGGACAGTATACTTTTGGTACATCGGAGTTAATTGATTCCTCCAAAGTATGCCAGGAAACAGGACCAGATTAACAAAAGTAATGATGGCCTGTTGCTTGGAATAGTTTGAAAGAATCAGTTCTATACTCCCTCCTTAAGGACCCTGTGCTCGTGTATGAAAATTGGAGGCTACTGATTCCTACAAACTATGCCACGAAACAAGCTCCTTCCCTATAGGTGGTGTTTCGTGGCAATATTTGAAGGACTCATTTATCTCCAATTTTCTGACAACATAACAGGGTCCCTTAACTCCCTTCCCCAGACCATCCTTGACACTGAGACATACAACATGAACCTCACCTTGGCTAATCAAGATGGTGCCACTCCAGAATTCACACTCAGGTCAGTCACCAATATAGATAGATTAATAAATGGAAAGATGAATAATTGATTGATATTAGGCGCCGCAACAGCGAAGTCATATAACGCCAGAAAAAGGTGATAGAGAAATGAGACAGCAAGCAGGAAGGAAATAGAAAGAAAAGAGGGACAGTTGAAAGATGAATAAATAGATATAATAATGGATTGATAGATCGATAAATAAATGGATAAATAGATAGATGGATAGATTGAGAGATAAATAGGTAGATAGTAACTTCAGTGAATAGACAGAAAAATGTATAGATAAATAGGTAAACAAATACCTCAATGGATAGACACATAAATTAATAGATAGATTGATGGATAGATAGATACTTAGACTGATATTAATACGAAGATAAATTTATGCATAAAATGATACAAAGAGGTGGAAAGAGAGATTGTTTATTTCATTAGTTATTCAGTTCTTTCATTTACATTTCCGTGTGAAGTTCCAAGCTGCAATGAAACAATCCACTTCTCATTATTTAAGGTGGTAATATATCCCTTTTGGTGCATTGGAGTGTCTTGATCCCTCCAAACTATTCCAGGAAACAGGCTCAAGTTAACAAAAATAATGGTGTTCTGTTGCTTGGAATAGTTTGGAGGATTCAGTTGCTCCAGATTTACCACCACTAAACTCTCCCCTTAAGGACCCTGTAATGTAGTCAGAAAATTGGAGATAAATGAGTCCTTCAAATATTGCCACGAAACACCACCTGCATGGAGGGAGCTTGTTTCGTGGCATGGTCAGGAGGAATCAGAAGCCTCCAGTTTTCATACACGATCACAGGGTCCATAAAAAAAAAGAAGCCATTTATTATTGAAATTTTAATGAATTTGGGATATCCATAATTCATCAACATATAATGCATGTGAGGTATATTAATTATTAGAGGTCTTATCCAGGTATACCTTCTCTAGTTGACGTCTGCTACGGTAAATTTTCTCTGTTTACGTATTGACTTTAAAAAAAAAAACAGAGGTTAATGGCTTATAATGTGAAATAAAACATCAGAATGCATAATGTATCCGTCTCAATTAGTTCTTACACACATCGGAAATGTATGCTTATGAACTCAGAAGTATAATATAACCTTTGCTCTGGAATGAAATGACTATATAGGCCATTTACTGTACTGAAGGTCAATTAGCTCTTTCTTAAGATTACTGAAAAAGAAGACGCTACATCTCCGTATCCGTTATATGCGAATGAGAGCACTGTTCTTCATGACAAAAATATTATCCACTTTGCATATTTCACCGTTTTGTGTTTCTGCCCTCGGTTTCGCGATGTAAGTTAAGGACCCTGTGATCGTGTATGTAACTTGATGGCTTCTGATTCCTCTTGACTATGCTAGGATTAACGTTCTTTCTATGTAGATGGTGTTTCGTGGCAATGTTTGAAGGACTCATTTATCTCCAATATTCTGACTACATCACAGGGTCACTTTAAGAGGAGGGAGATTATCCTGACCAAAATAATAAAGTGGGTGTCAGCACAGTTAACCTGAGTCCCGTGTCCCAGGTACCGTGGCCAAGAGACCTACAACATCACCTCCTTCACACCTGTACAGCTTGATCACCTCGCCTTCACCATGGCTACTGATGACGTCCTCTTCCGGGAGTATCTCAGGTATGGTATTTTGTGTCTGAGGTGTGAGTCCAGTGTCTAAGGAGTACATATCAGTGTGTCAGGTGGGTTTTCACAGTGTTTTTCTTGAGTTAAAAATCATTCATTTCAATAAACAGTGAGGTTGTATAACCTCAAGTACAGAACAAATGAATTTTCGTGACAAAGGAAGTATGTAATATGTGTATCTAAATTAAGTTTCATTGTGGAACTGAAGTACCACAGTGCCATAAATTAATGTTTCATGGTTACTTCACTCACATATACAGTACTCTGACAGTGACTATGAGAGAGTCGGGAAGGCTGATAACGAAAGAAAATTTAGTAAAGAGAGAAAAGTAGTTTGGGACTCTATGTCGTTTTAATTGCCAGGCACTACAACAACTACCAGGACCAGCCCCCTGAGATGTGGGACTGTGACGCTGACTGCCGCAAGAATTACCTGTGTAAGATGGTGACTGGGGACTCCTCCTCCAGCCTCCAGTGTGATCGTATTAGTGATTTAGTTGACGCGGCATCACCTTAAAGTCACTCCATCAAATTTTCTCGCTGTACGGCACCCTTATGTGCGTCATCAGGAAGAGCCTTCTCGTAGATGAAGGTGAAGACAAAGACTGGTGCATGAGAGGTTTGATATTTATGATGCACATTTGAGTCACTCGTGTTCAAGGGAGTTAATTACCAGCTCAGTGACATTATTGGCAGTCAATTTACACTGTTATTATTTACGGCGATTTCAATTACCTCTAAAAATCAAGTAGGTGGGGACAGATATGGGAATCAGGTAAACAAAAGATTATTAAAATTGAAATGTTTATTTTCTTATCCAGTGAATACCGAACCGTTTAATATTATGTTTCGACATGGCTCTTGTACATGGAGGGAGGGGGGGGGGAGTGGAAAGGGACACGTGCTCCCCAACATATATAATCCACCCCAATGTAAAGTTGGTGCCTCCATAAAACTAACCTTATTGCTACGTTAGTGGAAATAAGGTATTTTTTTATATTTTGCATGTATGGATGGATAGGTTTCATAACTTTAGCTTGACAAGAGACCAAACGTAATGAGGCACGGGTTAGATCAGAGCAGATATACAACAGGAAGGTAAAGTATTAAGATGATGGATGACAGGCAAAGGCAAAAGAAATTGCAAAAGCAGCAAGTCAGCTCAAAAAAATAGTTGAAGGACACTGTGATCATGTATGGAAACTGGAGGCTTCTGATTCTTCCTAAGCCACGAAACATGTAAGTGGTGTTTTGTGGCAGTATTTGAAGGACTCAACTCCAATTTTCTTACTACATCACAGGGTCCTTTAAGACAACAAGAGAAATCAGGAATACATGCCTACCCAGTGTCAAGGCCAGAGAGGGCCAGGTCACCTGCTCCAATCTTTACATGCTATGGGTTGGCGAGTCTACTCTGGCTGCCACCAGGACAGCTTCCCTCAGCTAGTTTTAACCCAACAACTTAGACGGTTTCCCTGGGTACGGACATCGCATTAAGCTAACGACATTTTTTTATCTTTTAAGTTGAGAGCTGAGTACGTACTGTACATTAAAGCGACCAGGCAAAATATTTCTTCTCATTCAAGGAGCGATTGCATGGTATGTACAATTGCCAGCACTTATAACTGGTACACGAAAAGAGGATTAACAGCTCTGAATGTACCAGTTATAAGTGCCGGCAACTGTACACTTGTGATACATAATCGCGTGGCATTGCTCATTTCCCCACCCAATACACCTATAAAGGCTGAGTTCGAATGCAGGGTATGTGTGTGTGGTGCCTGCCGTTCGTCTCTGGTCAGAGATTACGTATCACGAGTGTACTACCTATGCCTTTATTGACACACTCCTATGTCCATCCAGCTCCTCTCAGGGACTTTGATTGTAAATCATTATATATATGCTAAGATCCAATCCACTCTCAGTCCCAGGCTTCCTCCTCTACCTTCGTGAGTCTCATCTACACTACTTATAAAATATATCAGCCATTACAGAATTATTTATTATTATCTACACAACAAAAATCTTACCCTCACTACTAACCTGGGATCTTAACTACACTACACACCTGTTTATATTACTGTATGGTATTCGGGTGTACAGTAAACATGAACGCTATTGAGCAAACATCTTGACTACTCTTCCTTCACGTCTCCTCTACCATATAACATCTTCACTATAATTATCTGAGTTCCGTACATCAATATTCCTGACCAGCAGTACATCTTCCCTATCCTCCACATATCTTCACAAGGCTCTAAATATACTTCAACCACGGAACTGTAGGCTGTCAGTAGCCCGTGACTCTTGCGAGGCCCCAAGATTATTGAGTGTCGCATTACATGAGACAGCAGAGCCCCATGGTGTTCGTGGCTTCTCTTCTGTCTCACTAGATGATGACACCTTATTTATACACGTCACTATCATAGGAGAGGGCAGCTACACCGTCACTCACAGCATCTTGGAATATGGTCAGGCATCTTCTATGTTATGAGTTGACGACGATGTAGGGGGTATTTTCTTGACGTGTGGGTGTAGCCAGGATACTTGACAGACAGCAAGAACCATCAGATCACCTCGGAGAAACCCCAGGCCGTCTCTGTATCCACTCTGGTGTTGTAGTGAAGATAATCTCACCTGCTTATCACACACATCATCAACTCAAATCCATACTCTATAACAACAACAACAACAACTTCACTGACACACATCTCATCTCCTCGGTTGCATTGGTGGTTATTCATTCGTAGGTGAATAATAATCTCATCTTCCCTATATGAAAATAACTGATATAATTCTCTACACATATGGGGTTAACCAACATAATAAATACTCCATGGCTATTCCAAGTTGACTATAACATTGATAAGGCTTCAGGTTGTGAATAAATATAAGCTGTGAAGAAACATAGGCCTGCTCCAGGACACAATGGACCAATATACCAGAGAACCTTGGTGAGTTTTATTATGACAGCATCTGATTAGGATATAATATTAAGGTCAATATACAATAATATCTATAGAACTAGATTAGATTTTTAATGTTCACAATTGCAATGTTAGTAGTTGTTTCTGACTTAATTTGCTGCCGTAACATGAATGAGGAGTACCACATTCTATATATGTTTCTGTTTTACTACCTAACTAAGCAACGTTTGAAATCTGTGTTGCTCTCAGTGATAGGACATATGGAAGTCAGTATTTTATTCGATTCTTTTCCTTCAGCAGCTTAATTCGTTCTATATTTATATGGTCGTTGGTTATAATGACCTTCATGTTATGCCCCTGTTGTTATCCCGATCTGCCTTTTATTACTTTACGAGATGAAATGAAATGGTTTAGAGTTGACAAGAGCAAATTTGTAAAGTGAAACACAGTGCTGAAAGAGGTAAAATTATCCTCTTCTCTTTGTCAAAGTGTTCAGTTACCTAAGCACTTAAGGAAGGACCCTGTGATCGTGTATAAGAATGGGTGGCGGCTTCTGATTCCTCCTGAGTATGCCACGAAACAAGCTCCTTCCTTATAGTTAGTGTTTCGTGGCAACATCTGAAGGACTCACTTAACTCCAATTTTCTGACTATATCACATGGTCCCTTAAGTAGAATTTGGGCACCAGATAAGGTAAAGAAGCCTATTATTCCAAACTCTTCCAATCCCTCAGTGGTTGCCAGCAATCGGATATACAGACAAATAGTTAGTGGAAGCAAAAAAATAGTGAAATTTACTGAAAGCTAGTAACTACGTGGAAACTGTATTAAACTTACAGTATTTCTATCGTAATATTACAGATGCCAATGAAATATACTGATATAGATTTATGATATTTCCGATTCGACGATATGTAAGTATAATAGTAGCAGTGTCCAAAGCCTGTCCTCCTTGGTGCCTCATACAACAGATTCCTTAACCTGGTTCCTCAGTCACTAATACAGTTTGTCCGACTTTGAGGTGAACTCAATTGCTTGCAGGTTGAATGACTTGAAGATCTTTAAATACATAGACTACAGTTACTGTCAATGTAACTGTAGCAATACTGTATAATAATATGACACATGAAGTAGGCTACTATCCCAATTACTGTAATGCATTTTAATATTACTTTTTATCAACATTAGATTAAGAAAATATAAGTTGTCAGGACAAAACTAACAATCTAACGGTTCTAACCTAATGTCCTTCAATAGTCCTTGGCGGATAGTAGAGGACTGCGGCGGGGCCTTTGCATTGGGGACCATTGGTGGAGGACTATTTCAATCTGTCAACGGTTTCCAACAAGCACCCAAGGTAAGAAATTCCTATATTTATTGTACACTACACTATAGTATATTTAAAGCTAATGTTTGCTCTTGAGATCTGTAATTATATTTCTGTATGCTACACATATAGAATATTGTACAGTCTATCTTGAATTGTGATCTTAGAGGGTAGTAAAGTTTGTTTGTACAGAACCCCTTGACGATGATGATGATGATTAATGCTTTCTTGCAGGGTTTGTCAAACCGGCTTTCTGGCAGCTTAAAAACTGTCATGAGGCGAGCACCTGTCGTTGGAGGCAAATTTGCATCATATGGTGCACTGTTCTCAGCCGCTGAATGTTCACTGGAGCACATGAGGAAGAAAGATGATTCATGGAATTCCATCCTTTCCGGTGCTACCACAGGAGGGATACTTGCAGCCAGATGTAAGTTGTATTACAGTCATTGCAGGGTGTAGGTTTGCATGAATATTACCAAATGATTACAGCCAGATGTAAGTGGTTGTACAGTCAAGGTGTAAGGCTTGCATGAATATTGCCAATACTGTCTTGCATGGAATTAATTTATTGAATTTAACGGGATTGATTGGTTGATTGACTGAGGATGAAAAAAGAGTGCCAAATTCCTGGTAAACCCTGTAGGTCCGTACCGCTATGACGAAGGAGAAGGTGATAGAAAGGTGGGGCAGTAAATTTTTGGGTGAGGTTTAATATCGTCTTATTCGAGATAATCCCTGTGGGGGTGGCTACAGACACTATACTCCTCACAAATCTCGCCTCACATTACTTGTTGTCAATCTTGTTACTACTGGTATACTTTTTTATACGTCATTGTTCCGCCTCCTCCTCAAATTTCATCCCTCTTTTCCTCCCCTTCTCCAGCTTAGATTTGTAATTTTTTTCAGTACGTACTTCCCTTGAGGTAATAATTATATCTTTCCGTCAACAGTTGGAGTTGTAGCCATGATAGGGAGTGCATTCTCAGGAGGATTGTTGCTGTCTATCATCAAGGCTTCTGAAATTATTGTCGAGCGTGCGGTCGCCGCCAAAGACTTCAGGCCCATCCCACCCCACGAGAGAACACAAGCTCCTTTTGGCGATCCAAAATGATCCCATGCAATCTTCAAGCCATATCCTAGTAAATAATATAGTTTCAAATAAATTCAGATGGATGCTATATTACACTTTGGAATAATAATGATGTGATTAATTTATTACACTAAGTTAAACAAGTGCCTGACCAAAAATATCTTATCGAGGACTAGATGAGAAGGGAGATAAGAGGAATATGAAAAGACTTCAAGTGTACAGTAGAAAAGTTAGCCTAACAGTACAGTAGGCTTATGGGAAGTGCTGCGGATATAATATTATGGTTTAGAGCAGTGGTTCCCAAACTGTTTCTGGTTGTTACTCACTTTTCATACTGTACATGATCGTTATCCATGACCCCCCATCCATCCATAACCTGTCACTACAGTCAATGAGTTGATTCCACAGTGGTATACGTTTGTTAGCTTCCCAACCAACCACATTTGTAAGGCTTCATTATTTTCCAAAGCTATTACATACAAAGCTATCCACATTCACAAAATCTATCAAAACAGTTAGATAATGGTGATCACTGCATAGTTTATTCACCAAATTCATTAAATAATTCACCCATAAGTCACATACACGGCGAAGATTTTTTTGTTTGCGTGCTTACAAACCACTACCAACCACTGGAATCGACCCAATGTCTACAGTTCTACACACTTTAGGTTCAAATAACAATTACTCTGGCAATTCCTGTATTTTCCCTTTGTTGAATCTCTTATCATACATTACATACATTTTGACACACATACATAAGGTACATTCTGACACACATACTTACATTCTGATACACATACATACTGTACATTCTAACACACATACATTCATCCTAATACACACACATACATACATTCTGACACATATTCTCACGCAGAAAATGAAGCTGAGAGAGAGAGAGAGAGAGAGAAAAAAAAGAGATATAGAGAGAAAAGTATAGAAGAAAAATGAGAGTGGAGATAAACTTTATTACTATTTTCTCCTATGAGTCTGTATATATGTATGTGTGTGTATAGATAGCCATCATTACACACAATATACACACACTCAGACAAACAAAATACTCCCATACGCGCATGGTAATATCTATTACAGATGTGTCGAGTTCTGACTCATTTTTTTTTTCTTACATAAAAAAATAATAATAATGTATGTATCATCCCTAGCTCACACACACACACACACACACACACACACACACATATACAGTACACATACAAACAATACCTTAGTCTAACTTACCATGAACTCTCTCTCTCCCCGTGTTTGCTGTAGCCTACGTCTCTCCTTCTTTTCTTTTTCTTTCTCTTCCCTTTCTTGCTCTCCTCGCCTTTCTAAAAAAAATATATAATACTGTATATATATTATTATAATAAAAAAATATTTTTAAAGATTATGAAAAATAATTTGTAAAAAGAAAACAATATCCATATTTTCAAAAAAATATATATACATAGAGCTCACCCGCTATACAGAAACAAATGGGTGCGAGGTGTAACTGAGCTACACCACAGCTCAGAAACTATACCAGCTGAAAACAAACACACAGGATTGAATGAAAAAATGTATGGAAAATGGAGAAAAAAGACAAAAAGTCAGTCCGAGGGCCACCAGCCACGGCCGTGCACTAGAATGGAAACTTACCCGAGTGACTGGTAGTGGTTGGCAATACTGACAAGCAGGTCCGCCTGAGTTAGTTGGCAATACTGCGCAGACTAAACGTAAACAAAAGGCTTTTGTCGACAACTTGACAATTAGTTTTTTAGTTAACAGTTCAGTAACCGGGTATATACCAGCAGACCCCACACAGTGAGAGAGATACGAAAGGAAGTGAGAGATGATACGAAAAGAAGAAGTGAGAGAGATACGAAAAGAAGTGAGAGAGATACACTCAGAAGGGTAGGTATTTAGGTATTTTTGAGTATCATTACCCGCTATTTTGGATCTTTCTAAGACACTTTTCATCTATGGTGTTTCTCTCGGTGATATGCCCCGCTTTCACCCCCAATATAGACATAGGGGACCCGTGGGAATGCGGAGTTATGGGTGGGGAAAAACACATTTCACTATGGCTCATCAAACTGCGGGTCCCGACCCAGCGCCAATTCCTCCAAACTGGGTCGCAGGCTCACAAAAATATACAGAGTGTATTTCCCCTGAAGATGTGAATACACGAAAGCGCTTGGGTCTCCGTGTTTGTTTTTTTCCTTCCTTGTGGATTTACGCATATTCCTGGATCACGTGCCCCAAGTGATTTATTTCCATATATATATATATATATATATATATATATATATATATATATATATATATAATTTTGGTTAGAATGCCTTTTTATGATAATTATTGCGTTTCAGTTTTTGGGCTTGTATATTTTTTACGTTGATAATTCTGGTCATTTGTAAAATATCTTTCTGTATGGGTCGCAAGAATGATGTCATAGTAAAATCAGGGTCACGACTGAAAATGTTTGAAGAACCCTGCCTTAAACTATTGGCTAGGGCTGCGCAGTGTTACCACATCCGGCTAGGTCCAGGGAATTTGCCCAGGTCACTTTATGATAGTTTACAACGTTTATATCCCGGTAGTGGCAATATCGTAACCGATGAGGTCGAGGATTGCTACTGTGCTTAACTGCTATCAGTATTGGGAAAAGCAAGAACCTCGGTGACCTACCCCTCCCCAGGAAGGGTAGGTAAGCCTTGCCCCGCCTCCAAGCGGTGACCTCGGGGGTACACCTCCTTTTTTTATCTTGTTTTTATCCATTTAGGAGGTGGAGCCAAAGGGGAAGGCGGTGTGGGGGTGAGACTTAGCTTCCCCCACATATAGGTTTTAAGGTTTTTATTGTATTTTTATTGTATTTTTTTAGTGTTTTAAGATTTTTAAATTCTTTGATTGTGTGTTTTTATATTTTGTAATTTCTTTTAAATTTATGACCGTGTTTTTTAGCTTTTGACAATGCCGACGGCCCGTGTCCCTCCGGGAATGAGCACTGCATTGGCCTTGCCAGCCATCAGTGGCCCCCCAATGGGGGAGTGGACAGCTATGGCTACTGGCGGGGGAGGGTCTCCGGGTTGCCCTGTAGAGGGAGTGGGGAAGAGCGATTGTATGAGAGTTGTAACTGTGAATGTGAATGGAATGACGGATGGGACCAAGAGGCGAGAGATTGTAGAATGCTTCAAGAAAGGAAGAGTGGATGTGATGGGAGTGACGGAGACACACGTGAAAGGATGTGGAGTGGTTGAGTGTCAGGAAGGAAGGGAGAGTGGACTGTGGGAGGGAATGGAGGGAGGAGTAGTATGGACGGGTATGAATGAAAAGAGTAAAGGAAGAGGGAAGGAAGGGTGTGCGCTGTTGGTGTCTCCGTGGGTGTGGAAGGGAGTGGATGGACATGGGTGGAATGGGTCTAGAATAGTATGGATGACTGGAAAGATTGGCTTGATGAAGTATGCTTGGGTGTGTGCTTATGCACCAGTGAATGAAAAGAGTAAGACAGGGAGAGAGAAGATGAGAGTGTTTTGGGAGGAATTGAATACATGTCTGAGAGGAATTGATAATGGAAGGAGAGTAGTAATGATGGGAGATATGAATGGAAAGGTGGGAGGTGAGGAAGTGGGGAATATTGTGGGTAAATGGGGTGTAGAAGGAACAAATGAGAATGGTGAATATCTAGTGGATGTCTGTGCTGAGAGGGGGTTGTTCTTGGCGAACACCTTCTTTCAGCACAAGATGATCCACAGGTATACGTGGAAGAGAAGGGATGAGAGAGGAGAGCAAAAGAGTTTGATTGACTATGTGGCAGTGGATGAAAGGTTGAGGAAGGATGTGTATGACGCAAAAGTGGTGAGAGGAATGGTCCATTGCTCCGACCATTTTGCGGTGTTGGTGAGGATGAAGGTTAGGGTTAAGTGGGAGTATAGTAGGAGGGATGAAGGGGTGAGGAATAAGAGGGAGGTGGCTAGTGGGAAATTAGATGTAGAAGAGTATAGGGAGGAATATAAGAGGAGGGTGGGTGAGGTGCTGGGAGATGTAAGGATGGGGATAGGGGAGGGAGTAGGAGTGAATGCGGTGTATGAAATGTTTAAGATGAGAGTATTAAGGACAGCAGCAGAGGTAGTAGGATATAAGTCACAGAAGAGGGGCAAGAAAGGGAGTGCTTGGTGGACAGAAGAAGTGAAAGATGCTGTAGAGGATAAGAGGAAGGCATATAGGAGAACACTACAGAGGAATGTGCCGGAAGAAGTGAGAGAGAGATGGAAAAGAGAATATAATGTGTGTAAGAGACAAGTGAAAAGGATGGTGAGTGAGAGTAAAAGGAGAGTGGATGAGGAGTTTGGTATGAAGCTGAGTGAAAAGTTTAAAGAGAACAAGAAATTATTCTGGAAGGAGGTGAAAAGAGAAAGAGGAGAAGGAAAGTCTGGTAGTGTGAGAATGAAGAGAGAGGATGGAGTTACTGTGAGTAGAAGTGAGGAAGTGAAAGAAGTGTGGAATAGGCATTTTGATCGGTTGATGAATGGGGGGACGGGAGGGGAGGCGGTGGTGACATGCATGGGGATGGAGGCAGGTGGTAGACGACAGGATGTACAGGGAGAATTAGGAAGGGAAGAGGTTAGGAAAGCAATAGGAAAGTTGAAGATGGGAAAGGCACCGGGGGTGGATGGGATAACTGCTGAAATGTTAAAGTGTGGGGGGGAGGAAGTGGTGGAGTGGATGTTGCTTATATGTACATTGGCGTGGAGGCAGGGAGAGGTGCCAGAGGATTGGAGGAGAGCCATAATTGTACCTTTGTACAAGGGGAAGGGGAGTAAGGATGAGTGTGGTAGCTATAGGGGAATAAGTCTTCTTAGTGTACCGGGGAAGGTTTACGGGAAGGTTCTTACTGAAAGACTGGTTGAAGTAACAGGGAATAAAGTTAGTGAGGAGCAGGGAGGGTTCAGAAAGGGTAGAGGATGTGTGGACCAAATATTTGCATTAAAATCAATAGTTGAGAAATATATTGGGAAGGGTAAGAAGTTGTATGCTGCCTTCATGGATTTGGAGAAGGCATACGATAGAGTTGATAGGAAAGCTATGACAGAGGTGTTGAGAATTTATGGTGTTGGGGGGCCTTTGCTGAAAGGTATTGAGGCTTTTTATGCAGATGCAAAAGCATGTGTACGGGTAGAGGGTGATCTAAGTGAGAGTTTTAATATTAGTGTAGGGCTGAGACAGGGGTGTGTTATGTCACCATGGTTGTTCAATATATATATGGATGGTTGTATGAGAGAGGTGAAAGCCAAAGTGAATGGTCTGGGGGTGAAGTTGAGGCTGAATGAAGCAAATTGGTCCCTGGTGGCAAGTTTGTTTGCGGATGACACTGTGCTGATGGCTGAGAATGAAAGGAATTTACAGAGAGTGGTGGACGAATTTCAGTCTGTGTGTAAACGAAGGAAATTGAAGGTGAATGTAGATAAAAGTAAAGTGATGGTATTTGAAAGAGCAGAAACTGAAGTGATTGACTTTGCTACACCTTACAGAGTGGCTGTACCAACTGGGACGAAGTGTGAGATAACTCTGAGGGGCGAGAGGATGGAGGAAGTGAAGGAGTTTAAGTACCTGGGTACAGTTATGTGTAAACATGGAAGTATGGAAGGAGAAATTAGGGAGAGAGCAGTGAAGGGTAGGCAGGTCATAGGATCACTGGGGAGGATTATGAAAGGTAGAAGTGTGAGTATGGAAGTGAAAAGGGGACTACGAAATAGTATAATCCTGCCAACACTGACATATGCGTCGGAGACATGGACATGGAGTAGGGCGCATCAGTCTAGAATAGGTGCTGTGGAAATGAGTTACTTGAGAGGAGCATGTGGACTTACTAGATGGGATGGAGAAAGTAATGAGAGTGTGTATGAGAGATGTGGTATGAGTGAGAAGGCAATTGGCATTGAGTGTGGAGTGGTTGAGAGAGTGAAACGTGATACATTGAGATGGTTTGGACATGTGGAGAGAATGCAAGGCGAGGAATTTGTAAAGAAGGTGTATGGAAGTGAAGTTGTGGGACCTGGTGTGAGAGGCAGACCTCCGGTCAGATGGCAGAACAGAGTGGAAGAGTATGTAAAGGAGAGAAACATGAGGGGTAGAGGAGGGATGGACCAAGTAAGGAGGGAGTGTTGGAACAGGGAGAACTGGAGACACTTCTGCCGTGGCCACCCCCTTGGGGGGAGTTCCCGGAGGGAGCGAGGCGTCGGAGCTATAGATAGATAGATAGATAGATATATCCCGGTAGTTTGCCCAGGTTAGGTCCCGGTAGTTTGCCCAGGTTAGGTCCCGGTAGTCTGCTGTGATCTAGGTTAGGTTAGGACAGGTCAGGTTAGGTCAGACTAAAATCCAAATTAACCATTTGTATTGAGGGTGAAACTTCGTAGGCATGCAATCACTCACACAGGAGTAAAGGAGTTTGAATGTCTGGAATGTGGTAATACATTTACGAGAAAAGATGAACTAGGTAAACATTCAGTCACTCATAGTGCAATAAAAGAATTTAAGTGTCTGGTTTGTGATAAACTACTTATTCTGAAAGATCATCTTACAAAGCATACAGTCATTCATACAGGAATGCAGGAGTTTGAATGTTTAGAATGTGTAAACTTTTTAGTAGGCACTTTAACCACATACAGCAGCATTCAATTGTCCATGTGGGTGTGAAGAAATTTGAATGTTCAGCATGTGGTAAAACTTTTGCCAGGAAATGCAGCTTCAACCTACAGTACATGCAATAACCCAAACAGGAATTAAAAAATTTGAATGTCAAGAATGTGGTATTTAATTTTATAGGAAGTATAACCTCAGTAAGCCTGCCCAGCGGGGCTGACTTTATTCTCTGTGAATATGTGACGATATCTGCCCACGTGGATTAAAAATCCACGTGAGGTGTACTGCAACCAGAGTTTTTTTTTTCTTTTTCACCACAGGAAGGTAACTATAGTATCTTGAGGGCCTTGTATTCAATACCTGTAGACACCAGAACGCTGAGCAATAGTGAAATGCTACTACTAGTTGCAGCTCGCTGTGGAATAAAGACTCGCAAATCTAATACAGTGCTATCAAGCCTGAGTAGTGAGGGTTAGTGTTATAAAGCCGATGCCTAAACCTAAATAACATCAACTCCCAAAATTTGATAAAAGAATTCGCTCGCTTTAATTTCTACGCGCATCACTGAGACTGCCCGACATTCCAATTTCTTGTCCTTCCTTTTGGCATTTTGGCGAGGTAGAGCCTGACAGGACCGTGATTCTGGTTTTCCCCAGGAATACTATAATAAGAGAGAAAACGTCGCTGAGCGAGAAGAAGGGGATACTCGTCATTATTTTCTGATGTCTTAAGGGCAAAATCTTTAGTTGGTGAATTGGAAGGTCTCTGTTTCCTCCAAATTTGCTATTCTAAGAAACCCGTTCTTTAAAGTATCATTGAGGGTGTCTGTTTTCTGGCATAGTTAGGAGGAATCAGTAGCCTTCCAATTTACCAAGAAAATATCCCCTTAATCAATAAGGATCCGAATCACAACATCCGAAAAACACGTAATTCAATCCATTTGATACAAGAAAGAGAGAGAGAGAGAGAGAAAAAAAAAAACAATGAGAAGAAAATGTAACGGCAGGAGAGTAAACACACACACACACACACACACACACACATTTTCTTTCTCTCTCACACACGCACACACACATTCTCTCTCTCCCTCTCTCACCTACTAAAAAAAAGGGAGGAGGGGGAAGAGGAGAGTTCATATGCTTCACTTACAGCTCCGGGAATATGCTGCCAGGCAAGGGGTCCAGCTCCGAGACTATTATTTGAGCCTTTGGTAACACAGGGAGAGAGGTATGCAGGTGCGATGAAGACACTGATTAAAATAGAGGCATAAATTAAGTACAGTAGCTGCAAGAGGATTATATAAAGAATAGTTAGTGTCCACTTTAACATACGATTGTGAACCTTGGAATGGCATAATTATGGGAAATTAAGGGTAAGAGATCACGTAGAAATGGATATGCTGAGAAGTGTTTGTAATATTCGAAGAACTGAGAGGGTGAGAAATACTTAAATCTACGAAAGGCGTGGTGTGAAAATGGTGTATGAGTTGTTGGCAGCCGTGAGGAGAGGCAGGGTTTGGGGGAAATTGGGGTGTTGATTGCTTTCACCGCACAGCACCCCCAGTGAGCCGGACTCAGCCGGTGTAGCAGAATGAAGTGAAGCGTCCCGTGCGTCCATACTGCGCATGCGTGGGTGGTGGGGCTGCCAGGTGTTGCTAGCGTGGGTGATTGAGTTGCCAGATGCTGCCATATATACCCTACTATATATACATGTATTTTATATGCCTATTTTTTAAATCGTATACAGTTCATTTTTTAAAAGTTTGTGTTTTAAATGGGAACAACTATAAGATTTGCAAGCGATTGGCAGCAAAAAACAGTACATATGATGCCCCTAGTATGGAAAAAACTCATAAATATGCAGACGTTCGTACGGGGAGGTTGCCCTCCGCTGCACTATGCTCGCTCCGACTTCCTGCCTTCACACACACACACAATCACAAGAGTTTAGTGCGTGTCTTTCAGCTAGGATTTCCTTCGTCAGATTCATTATTTTCCTTCATGTCTTTTTCTGCTTACTTGAGTAATACATCTAACTCAACTCGAATAATTTTTCTAGTTATATTTTAGAATAGTTATTACGTACGTACGTGTCCTTTGTCAGATTCCTCACCACCTATTAAATTGATTTATCTATCTATCTATCTATAGCTCTGACGCCTCGCTCCCTCCGGGAACTCCCCCCAAGGGGGTGGCCACGGCAGAAGTGTCTCCAGTTCTCCCTGTTCCAACACTCCCTCCTTACTTGGTCCATCCCTACTCTACCCCTCACGTTTCTCTCCTTTACATACTCTTCCACTCTGTTCTGCCATCTGACCGGAGGTCTGCCTCTCACACCAGGTCCTGCAACTTCACTTCCATACACCTTCTTTACAAACTCCTCACCTTGCATTCTCTCTACATGTCCAAACCATCTCAATGTATCACGTTTCATTCTCTCAACCACTCCACACTCAATGCCAATTGCCTTCTCACTCATACCACATCTCTCATACACACTCTCATTACTTTCTCCATCCCATCTAGTAAGTCCACATGCTCCTCTCAAGTAACTCATTTCCACAGCACCTATTCTAGACTGATGCGCCCTACTCCATGTCCATGTCTCCGACGCATATGTCAGTGTTGGCAGAATTATACTATTTCGTAGTCCCCTTTTCACTTCCATACTCACACTTCTACCCTTCATAATCCTTCCCAGTGATCCTATGGCCTGTCTACCCTTCACTGCTCTCTCCCTAATTTCTCCTTCCATACTTCCATGTTTACACATAACTGTACCCAGGTACTTAAATTGATTTAATGATTATTTAATTAATACTCCACTACCCAGCACATTAATCTTAATCCTGGAGCCAGGGTGGTTTGGGCGTATCTTCTGTGGATATCTTTGCTGTGTATCAAACCTCATTTCCCCTCTCTTTAATAGCCTCTATTTATTTTATGATGTGAGAAAAATGGGGATTCTCTTTTGCAGTGGTTATCCTAGATCAGTAATTTTAAGTTATTCTACCCATAGATTTTGCTCTATGGGTCCCCTCAACTTTGATTAAGTACAGTTTTTACGGTACATGGACACACAGTATTCTCAGGGATGCATATATATACAAATAAATCATTTTCCACTACTATAGATTTTATTAGCCAGTTATCCAAACATCAGATACAGCACAGTATAAAAACTAGAATTCCAAAAATAAATTGCAAATAAAATGACTTGGAGATACAATGCATAAATAATTACAGCAACAACAGTAAATATCTGGTGTTTTGAGGGTGACAGGTACTGCTGTTTGTGAGTAGACTGTCAGAGTGTTGGCCATAAGGCAAGAAATGAGCTCTGTTTGGAGTCATGAAGATTCAGTCAAAACCTCAACATAAATGGATTCAACAGTCAGACGCATGTTTCTGGACCACACTTGGTTTTCCCCCAGCTTCATCAGAATGGGGTACTTCGGCCACTGCACGACGACGACGTGGTGGTCCATTGCAGTGGAGCTGAAAATAACAAATTTATTGGTCCGAAAAATATACAAAGTATTCATGACATTTTAAATCACCTATGTTATTTCTGGTAATGAAGGAAACTTTTTCATTCTCACTTAAATTTTACTGGAAAAGAAGTTGATAATTTTACAAAAAGAAGATACCTACCAGAGTGTTACACACTCTTATCTTGAGGGTGGGTGCAATCAATCATGCCTCATCATGTGATGAGAAGATTCCCACCTCTCTGTCTCACTCAGCTTCCCTAAAAAAAAAAAAAAAAAAGATTTTTTAGCACTGTGCAATTATAAAAATTGTACTTCCTGAGTACAGTCACTACATACAAAGAGGGCACAGGGAGAATTATCACACTTTACATGAAAATGGCAGTTACATAACATACATTGAATTAATCTATTATCAGAAAATTGGGGCATTTTACATTTACAACATAACAATATATCATAATAGGTGTTACAAGCAGGGGTTAGTATGGGTGGACCAACAGGAAATGGGCTCAGTTTTCCTTCCATAAAGCACTTTGCAAGATGGCTCCTCATCTCATGCTGAACAAAATTTTGCTTTTCAGGTGACAGACCAAAACAAAGACTTGTAGCACACGCAATAGCAAAAACACCACAATCTGAATATCCTTTCTGTTGCTTTATATCAGCGATCTCTACTTTAATTGAGGTACTTTGACAATCCATCAAGGCAGCCACCTGGCAATTGAACTTGTTATTGGTTTCCAGCAAACTACTTTTCAAGCTATTGTAAACTTTAACATGGTTACTCTCAACATTACTCACTGTAATCCAGTGATTTCCATGTACATTTAAAATCTGAACAAATTTTGCTTTAGGAGCTTTAACATGTACATGGTCCTTTGACTCAAATACAATTGTTGACTGGAAACCAGAGACTGTGGTAAATTGAGTCCCTAATAAATGTTGGGCATGATCGATGTGAATGTCATTTAGCCACGTTCCTTCTGAAGAGACTTCCTTCGCTGCTACACTCGGATCTCGACAGCCTGGAGCCAAGTAACAATCACGCTGTAGTCGACTCTCAGGTGCAGTCGACATGTCCTGGTGTTCCAATCCAGCAACCGGTCTGAAGAGGGTGAATGAAAGAGTATAAATAAGGAATCACAAGTGTAATTTTCAGTCATACTGCACCATATCATGAACCTGCAAGAACCAAGACAACATACCCAGCATCATGCAGCTTACTGCGGAGATATGGACGTAGCTGGTTGTAGGGAACCCGTCTGCTCAGCTTCCTTCCATTCTTCACAGCTTCCAAGGTGACTCGCTGCGAAGAGTCGATGTCAAGGATCCTGAAATTGAAAAGTAATTATATGAGTTTGACAAATTTTACGATTCACCTAAAGCCTAATTTTACTATTCAATAGTTTGTAGGTTTGTGCTGATGGGCAATTTGGCTGACTGCCAATTAAAATTATATAGTTACATATAGTACAGTATATATAAATGATGCTTTATTTATCTGAAGTAAATGCTGGACACTGGTACTGTATCACCCTACTCACTTGTATGGACCAGTCCACTTCGGTTCCATCTTTCCACCTTTCCGAGATGTATTCCGAAGATTACCTTGAAGCACCTGCATCCCGACTTCAAGTGCATACGACTTCACTCCTTTCTGCTTCCTTCGGTTGTACTCAGCCTTCTGCTTTTGTTGTGCCAATTCAACTTTCTCATCACGCTGCAAAGAGAAAATTAAAAGGAAAAGTTACAGAATAAATGTCATGTGATAGCAAGTACTGTAATCATATACTGTACACTGTAAAATAACATGTGTATAGAATACAGTAAATACCTTGATGTGTAATTGTTGTCGTTTCTGTTCTTGTTTCTGTACAAACAATGATACCTCTTCAGTGGTGGGTAGACGGACGTAATCCTCAAAAGTCTGAAATATGAAAAAGAAAATTGATATTATCGATAAGTTCATAATAGAAACATTTTATAACGCTTTTCCGATTTTCAAAATGGATGTATCACTCTTTTACATATTGTAATGTACTTACACAGCTTGTGTCCACATCGTCTTCTGGAGGGGCCAGGCCTGCTTCCTCGACCTCAAGCTCCAGTTCTTCATTGACCTCAAACTCCTAAAATACAAGACAAAGTTCATTAGATTAATAATTCATATACCTGCTTCAAAATACTGTTTATCAGAAGCTTAACTATTTGCTACCTCAATACAAAGAAAATTACCTGATCAATTGGCCTGTGCTGACGACCGAACATCAACTGGTAAGGTGTGAATCCTGTGCTCTTCTGTATCTGAGTCCTGATGCTATAAGCGACTTCTTCTATGTAGTTGGGCCAGTCGCTTAACTTGTTGCCGCAGAGTTTGGCCAGCCTCGTCTTCAATGTCCGGTTTGTCCTTTCTGCCAATCCGTTCGTCTGCGGATGATAAGCTGATGTGACGCTCCTTTTGATACCATAGGCTTTACACAGCTCGTCGTTAACCTGAAATAAAAAAGGAGCAATCAGTCAATGCAAGAAGTATGACCCAGAGCTAGTAATAATTTCACATCATAATGGAATGTAGCTGTAAAGCTTACCAATGCACAAAACTCGCGTCCTTGATCCGTCAGGATTCTTCCAGGCGTGCCCCACCTAAAATAATATACAAATGGTTAAACAAAAAATTTAGACTTCCAATTCTAACACTGACTGAAATATACAGATTAAGCAAAGGTCCTAAAATATATCAATACATAATTTTGACCAATTTACCTGTGAATAAAAGATCTAATGCACTTTGACACTCCGCATGCAGTCTTATCCCTGAGTGGAAAGAAGTCCACAAACTTTGTGTAGAAGTCCACAAAGGTACACGCGTACCTGTATCCTTCGTCACTAACAGGCAGTGGACCTATTATTTTAAAATTAAAAGCACATGCAATAGATAACAGTATCAAGCAAGCATAATGCAATTTGCAAGCACATTCCAAAGAAAGCTTAATAAAAAAAATAAAAACATGATGCAAGTATAATAAATTACCATAATTTGATGCCCAACATGCAAATGCAACTGTAAACATAGTTGCAGCCCTCAAGAAATTGCAAGACAGATATCACCTTTAGCAAGCATAAAGCAATTTGCAAGCACATTCTGAAGAAAGCTTAATATTTATTACATGCAGTATTCACATTCAAATACTCTGCAAAATAAAAACATGATACAAGTATAAATTACCATAATTTGATGCCCAACATGCAAATGCAACTGTAAACATAATTGCAGACCTCAAGGAATTGCAAGACAGATATCACCTTTATCTAGACCCAAGCACCACTAGACCCAAGCACAGGCATTTGTAATCTTAAAAATGCATGACATCAACCAACAATGATACAGATTTATATTAATACCTGATATGACTTACCAATCAAGTCAACTCCAATTAGCTCCAAGGGTTCCTTAACTTTGATGGGATGCATCTCTGGGGCTTGAACCTTCAGGGCCGTGAACTTCTGGCACTGGCTGCAAGTAGCAATCTGGAAAAAAGGCAATATTATTGGAGAGCAATAGCAAATTTAGATAAATGAGTACAGAATAGCATTCAACATCACACTGACACTGCCACATATTTAACGTAATGATATACAGTAATATTATGCCATTGTCTACAGTACAGTACTCGATAAATACTGTACTGTGTCCACATACGTAATGTCGGATATCTTGGGCCATATTTCTCCAGTAGTACATCCTGGAGATCTTCTGAACTGTCGCAGCTGAGCCACTGTGCCCTCCAACAGAACTGGAGTGGTACAAATTGAAGATGGCAGGTAGATCTTCATAGCTCCTTACCACCTTCTTCCTCCCCTTTGGTGTCTTGAGAAACAACGTCTCATCTAAACATTTAATCAAACCTATAATGAACACATGCAACTTATAGATAACAAACATTATAATAAAATTTCGGATCATATGAAGATATTCCCCCCCAAAGTCCCCAACTGAAGATCCTCCCCCCCAACATTTTAATATAAATAAATGAAATTAGGTTAGGTTAGGTTGGATAGGTTAGGTTGGGTTAGGTTAGGTTAGGTATACTTCAGATGAGGTCTGGTCATATGAAGATCCTCCACCCCAGGCTAGATCATATGAAGATATTCCCCCCCAAGTAGGTTTGGGGGGGAATATCTTCATATGATCCAAAATTTCACTAAAAAATAGATGATACATTAGATTGCTCCCCAAAACTGGTACCGTACTAAATTACATAAATATTAATAAAACAACTTGCCTGCAACATTCCAATCCAAAGATTGTGCTCTCCTCCACACACGTGTTCTCTCAGCATGGGTGGTACCAGGGACATGCTGTTTGTTCTGCAGGTAGTGGATTACCTTCAGGTAAAACAGCCCATCCTCCAGAAACCTCTCCCTGCAGGCTGCCTCGTACTCCAAAACAGAGTTGTTAGACCTAAAAAATAATTAATTCAAAACATTCAGACACATTCATTAGAAGCCAGATATATATGATATAATATATGTGCCAGGGAGAAATAGTTTAGAACATCTAGGCCTAACGTTATCCGTATATTTTTGTGTATAACATGCAGTACTCTAACAGCCACTAAAGAAACCTTCCAAGGAATGAGAAAATGTATCTCCAAACTGCCAGCTCAGGGCCAATATCTCATATATAACTTCTCAATTAGCATGGTAAACCCCACACCCGCCAGAAAATGGCGCTCCGCGAGGCATCTCGTCCTCATTTTCAACTCTATAATAACTAGTAATAAATGCATCCTCTTCTATTTAAACAACTTTAAATGCTCAAGTACTATACTGCGTAAGCAATACTATAGCAGAAGGGATTATATATATATCAAGATTGAGGGGAGCAGGGTCAAGATGTTTCTTCAGTGGCCTATGTATCATCATCACCAAGATTTTCATGTCTCGAAAAGCACTATTAGCAAATTAATCACACAATATACTTCACATAAAAAAAGGTATACTACTTACGTCAAAGCCATGATGTCTGTAGTTGTGCTCCAGTTACCACAGGTGTTGAAATCACTTGGGGAAAATACTGTCTTGACTCTTGAACCAACGGTGTAAGCCTCAGCCTTGGCGTCCTGACGCTAATGATGAGGATTGTGCCTTTTCAACGGCTCATATCTTGATTTCTTGCTTAAATAGGGATCATACTTCAACATGACTAACCAGCAACGAGGAATATCGTGAATATATTTTTAGATTCATATTGGGTTGGTTAATGTGGCATAACCAAAATGACAGGTCCCCTCAGCTATGGGGTCATTATTTTTTTATACTATAAACGTATATACATTGTGGGATCACCCACTTCCTTCTTTAAACCCGAAATTGAATATTTTTCTAAATTTCTTTCTATTGACCTTTGAAACATTCGAATAATATTCACGTATGGTATTTCAATGGAAGGCTATACAATGGTGTAGGATACGCAAACACAGGCTATTATGTTTCTCTCTCATTAATTTATTAAATAGTTTAGTGAGAAGCGGATTCATGGAGTTATAATTACCCATGAATGGTATTAATTAAAATAGCACCTGACTATGAAAATATCAGCCGAAGGACACATACGTACGTAATAACTATTCTAAAATATAACTAGAAAAATTATTCGAGTTGAGTTAGATGTATTACTCAAGTAAGCAGAAAAAGACATGAAGGAAAATAATGAATCTGACGAAGGAAATCCTAGCTGAAAGACACGCACTAAACTCTTGTGATTGTGTGTGTGAGTGAAGGCAGGAAGTCGGAGCGAGCATAGTGCAGCGGAGGGCAACCTCCCCGTACGAACGTCTGCATATTTATGAGTTTTTTCCATACTAGGGGCATCATATGTACTGTTTTTTGCTGCCAATCGCTTGCAAATCTTATAGTTGTTCCCATTTAAAACACAAACTTTTAAAAAATGAACTATATACGATTTAAAAAATAGGCATATAAAATACATGTATATATAGTAGGGTATATATGGCAGCATCTGGCAACTCAATCACCCACGCTAGCAACACCTGGCAGCCCCACCACCCACGCATGCGCAGTATGGACGCACGGGACGCTTCACTTCATTCTGCTACACCGGTCTTCATTCTGCCTTCTGTGCTTCCACCGTCAACAACTCGCTGGTGTTTCTCTCGCCGTTGTATCGTTACTAGGTAAGCATATTTGAAATTCCTCGAAATTTCCTGAAACTTTTGATCGTAATATGTAGCTAAGCCTGTTCACTCTTCATCCATCGTTTTATAGTGTATAAGAATTATGTTCAAGCTGTCCATAAAGTTTGACAATTTAAACTTTGGGTGTTAAAGATACTGTGCTGAAATATTATATTGATACAACGATTCGTTTAGGAGATATTTGTGAAAAACAGCGTCTGTCCGGCGCTGAAACGAATAGTAGGCAACTTGTTACCGGTAGTCCGGTAACACACATACACTTCTCCACATGCAACCCCATATACACACACTATTACTCTACAAGTACTGTACCATTGCATTAATGACTATTACGAGGTGTATAGGAGTTAAGCCCCAATAACCAACCAATCCTCCACAACACAGTAGCAAGGTGGATACTGCGAGATAAGACACTAGGCTAGTTCTTAATACATGCCACCTTACCCACCTTCTGTCTCCCACGAGAAATTACCAACTTCATAATTGTGTGTGAGCAATGTTGATATAAATAGGACATTATGCTTTATGATAGGAAAGGGATGCCGGCAATTGACATTTTATAATTATGACTGCTCCAAACACCAGAGCTATAATTAAACAATTAACATGTGGTTCGTGGGACACAAATATTTCAGTGACCTTCGTACTGTGATCCAAAATGCTTTATGTATGTACACTCTCCCAAAAAAGTATCGGCATTGCTGTTGGCAATGAGTTGACTCTCATTTCTGTACTAACGTGAAATCCTCTAGCATACATAATTCATGCATTAGGCAAGTCGTGGAGTAAGAGTTGTGACTTCCTTTTCACAGATATAAGTTATGTGATTTTAATGATTGATGGTTTTGGGGGAGGGGGAATTTATTAAATTATTGAATATAATGAGAATGATAACCCAGAGAATAAAGTTACCAAATCGGATTTTAACCAAAAAGGAATCTTTGAGTAGATTCGCTGTAACTGTAGTATTTTGGGTAAAGGTACAGAAGTAAACCTTACTGTATAATAGATATTTTACTGTCATTACCCACTATTTTGGACCATTCTAAGACACTTTTCTTCTATGGTTTTTCTTCCTCAAATGCCCCGTTTCCAAGATATTCAAATGGGGCATTTTGAAATTAGCCTGACCTTACCTGACCTGACCTAATCTAACCTAGACCGCATCAGACTAACGGGACCTAACCTGGGCAAACTACCGGGAAATAATCGTGATAAAGTACAATAAATGACAGGGGTAAAATACTAGGACCCAGCCGGATCTGGCAACACTGCTGCAGATTGTAATGAAATGAAATAAATTGGTGAATAATATATAGTATACGACGTAAATTAAGGTAGGAAGTGTATTATAAAGGCAGAACAATAGTAAAATGCGTGTTTCCCCCACCCGTCAACCCCCGATTCCCATCGGGCCCCCCATGTTTCTATGGGTATTGGGAATGGGGCATATCTCGAAAACGGGGCATAGAAGAAAAGTGTCTTAGAATGGTCCAAAATAGTGGGTAATGACAGTAAAATATCTATTATACAGTAAGGTCCACTTCTGTACTAAAACGTATTTTGTCTTAAATATATTGGAATTATAGCATAGGGTAGGATTAAGTAGGCTTATGCTTTTTCTTCTCATACTTCTAAATAATAAGGTATTGTAAAGTAACACAAACAGACATTGCCCTCTTCAGAAAGTGATGTGTATAAACAAACATGTGAAGAAACCAACACCTCAAAGCTTCACTCGATAATCTCGGGGCCTCAGTCTCAGGCCACGACTGACGGCCTCCTGTCCCGAGGTAGAGGTATATAAAAAAAAAGTAAAAATAAAATAAAATAAATAAAAAGAAAGATAACGTTATATACCATTCGTCAACTACGGTGTGGATTAGCTGAGTTTTCAGCATTAGAAAGGGACAAATCTTATGATAATATTTTAAATTTCTCTAATAGGTAAAGAAATGCGAATATGTTTCGATTTGCATCCACTATAGCTTCTCTGACTCATGAAGCAATACGAATATGCATAATTGGCAGGAATACCACTATCTATAAGGTTTAAAAGCAATGTACTATAATGCTACGTTTATTGACGTTTTCGTTCATTCGTTTTAATGCCGATACTTTTTTGGGAGAGTGTACATTGTACACAGATACTTTTAATATCCACTGTAGGCTACTTGGTTAGATGGTCCTTTAGCTAATACAGACCCCGTAGTGGGGTATTGCCTGCAGAGATGTGAGCAATATTTTAAGGGTTTTGGCGCCCCTTCGGCCCCAGCCACTTCCTTTCAGTTCTTCAACTGTCCCTCTTTTCATTTTATTTAATTCCTGCTTGCTGTCACACCTCTATCACCTTTCTCTGGCGCTATATGACGTGGCTGTTGCCAATCAATCAAATAGCTTATATTGAACGTATTGGTGGCATATTGCAATTACACCTCTCATTCAGATCCCTTGTGTACACTACAGTAGTTAATAACAGTCCAAGTTGCGACTTAGTTGTCCTACACTTACATTGAAGTCATAATTATATAGTAGTACATTTTACACAACAGGTAGAGGTTGTATAGTTTATTGGAGGATTTAACCAAATGCACTAACAAGGTTTTTCATCCCACAGCTCGTCATTGTCCAACCCAGCATTTTGTGGTCGTGGTATAGACTGATATGGATTGACTTACTATCTACGTATGGTGATATATACTGCTGCAACTCTATACGGGACTGAAGTTCAACTCGATACCTGGTATGTGTATGTTGGCAGACTTTAGTTCATTCACTATAACTTAGGGTTGAATAATATGTTAGGAAAGTTAACTAAGATTGTAGGGTATAGGCGGAGGAATAATATAGATGAAGCTTTAAGGGCCCATGTGATGTAGTCTGAATTGAGTAAATGAGTCCTTCAAATGTTGCTACGAAACACCACCCATATGGAAGGAGCTTGTTTCATGGCATAGTCAGGAGGAATCAGAAGCCTCCAATTCCCATACATGATCATAGGGTTCTTAGTTAGATAGGCCAATAAGAATGGATACAAAATTTGGAGGAAGTTTTGTATGTCGTATAGGCTAATTGACGGAGTACAGCATTATTATGTAACGTAGCAATGTTTAAGACCAGTTTCAAATAGAAATTACTTGTTCACATTTTGAGAAACTACAAATGACAATATAAAGTGTACACTAAAGATTTGAGTGTTTAGTAGGTCTGAGGTACAGTCGGCGGCAGAAGACCTGTCGCCTCACCTGCTTCACCGACAGGCAGTGTTCATGGACTCGAGAAATACGCACGTTTTCTACACCTAATAATCTCGAGTCTATGAACATCGTGTGCCTCGGTGAAGCAAGTGAGGCGACAGGACTTTTGCCGCCGACTGTACAGTCACAATTCACAATCCCTAGCCCACCTGAGTCGAAGCGAGAAGGCGGTTTCTAGAAGACAGAACACCCAAAGTCTCAGTTGGTTCGAAAGGGTTGTCGTCCAGAAACCATCTGCTTCAGATTTCGGGCTTCGACTCGGGTGGGGTTGGGTTTGTGAATTTCGAGTGAACGTGCTTCCTCCGTCAGACTCTCTTCTCTTTGTTGTACAGAGTTGTGGTTAATTAAGGAGATGGTATACTTTTGGTACATTGGAGCGACTTGATTCCTCCAAACTATGCCAGGAAACAGGTCCAGATGGACAAAAATAATGGTGGCCTGTTGCTTGGAATAGTTTCGAGGAATCAGTTGCTCCAGATTTTACCAAGACTGTATTACACCCTTAATTAATTGGTACTGTACAGCCGGCAGCATAAATACACGTCCATCCCATGTACTTAATGCTAATATTATAACCAGATAAAGTTTCATTCTGAACCGGTTTCTATTCTAACAACATGGGTAATTTACCATGTGAAAAGTAAGTCCATCGTCTCTGCATCTAGAGAGTATTAAAGTATTACTAGACTCATACTTCAGCAGGTGGAAATGAAGCAAATACATGCTGCCAACTGTACACGTATTGGATATTACGGTAATTCTTTTACTAGACGAATAGAGATTTGGTCGTATCTCACGAAACTTTACTGTACAGTCACGGTCAGTACTAATTAGTCACATTGGGGTGACTCTTGTATACGTTTGTCAGCTTCCCTAGATTTGTTCGTTAGATGAGAAACTTAAAAATTACGTTAGATAAATTCAATCTTCAGTATTATTACAAGCAGCTACTCCCTATTCAAAACAATGATTGAGACCGTGAGAGCATTAGTCAGCAATTAGGGTTTTCCATATGTATGTCCATGACTGTACCAAAAGAGTAGTCGTCCTAGTGTACCTATATAGACCACAGCCCCTTCAAGCACCCCGTCCATACAGGCACTGAAAAACGTAGGACAAGGACAAACCCCTATGTAATGAGTAGGAATTAGAAAGAAGTCAAATCCCATCACCTTGACAGCACTCATTATTTTGAAGTACCGTATAATTATATAGTTGTAAGTTTGGGGCACAGGTGAATAGATCACCTTAGATTTCATAGTGCAGCTCGTTTGGTACCCCTCCCCAGCATCCTCAAATTAAAGGAATCCCAATCGTTAAACATACAGTCAACATGTAGATCTGGGCTTCACACGCTCCTAAATTGAGAAGTTAACCCTGGGTCATTTTAATTCTGTATAGTGGATGTTTCTGAAGGGGATAGTATACTTTTGATAGATTGGAGCGCCTTGATTCCTCCAAAAAACAGACCCAGATGAAGAAAAATAATGGCATCCTGTTGCCTGGGATAGTTTGCTCCAGATTTACCACCCAAAACAATGTGCTATAAACCCCCTTAAAAGAATTAGCCTTGTATATTAATCCTTTAAATTATCCTACAAGAAACTAGTATTTACATATATAGCAATGGTGGTAACAGATTTCTCAAAACTATTCCAAGCAACAGTATACAATTATGTATAGGTTATATTTCTGACATACGACTCTCTGAAGTTACCTTTCATTGTTTTTCCAGATATGATTGGCTGGCAGTGGAAGACCAAGGAATCTCACCTTATTGCTTCAGGTCAAGTGGACGGTGGTAAATTAAAGGGCTACTGATTCAAGATAAGACTACAACAGCTTATTTTGCAAAATCAGAGGAATCGGTAGGCCACACAAATTTACCACGTTACTTATTAGTATCAACAAGGGGGAAAGATATGGAGTTGAAATAATAAAGTTTTTTTTATTATTATACAGGTCACCAGAGATGGAATACGAGTTGCAGACTATATAAAAAGCGAGACGTACTTGATTCTGCTGAACTCTTACTAGGATTAAAAAATGACAGACTCGAGGATGCGGTGGCAGAAGAGAAGCTACGGTACCATCACCACCAAAGCTCCACTGTCTCATCTGGTGCAAGGGCTACTGACAGTCTTCAGTCCCGAGGTTGAGGTATAAAAAAACTTTTATTCCAAACTGCTTTTCTTGTAAGCTAGGCCTCCAGGATCGTCAAAGGCTCTCATTCCTCCTCTTCCCTGGGCAGTAGTGTCTATTTCCATCCATGTAGTCACGTGGCAGCAAGGGTTGAGGACATATAAGAAAATATGGTACAGTCACTAGCCAGGTCTGATGGTGTAGTAAAAGAGCTTCAGCAAGTTTGAGACAGTTAACATTTCTGGTGAAGTTGCCTAATGGGAAGGTTAAGGATGAATACCAACCTTCAAGGCGGGGTATTGCCTGCAGTGATGTGGGCAATACTTTAAGGGTTTTGGCGCTCCTTCAGCCACTCCCTTCCAGTTCAACTGTCCCTCCTGCTTGCTGTCACACCTCTCTATCACCCTACTCTGGCGTCTAATTTCAATCAATCAAGGCAGGCCTAATGTCAGTCTCGCTTCAACAGGAACCATCAAAATTTCTTCTATATTCTGCAAATTATGTATCTTTAAAATATCAAACTCATCAATGTAACAGTCATGATATAGTCATTAAATATTTTTGAGCATCCTTCACACGTTTTCAAGTTATATATAACAATAAATGTTATGAGTACAGACACCGATAATAATCATATAAACAACTCTCCTAAATATGTAAGCTGTTGCCTTTAACGTCAGAAAAGTTTTAAGTACTGTAATTCAAACTCTGTTAATTTTATACAGTAGGTGGTAAAAGTTGTCGCCTCAGTTTCTTAAAAGGAAAGGAAGGAATAATCATGGAACCAACACATTCACCATTCAGGGGGCAAATTGTAAAACTACTCTGGATTTCTGTCAAGCTTTATACTTCGTGACTTGGCGACACGACTTTTGCCGCCGACTGTACATTAAACTTTGTCCAGTCATAGTTAACTGGAAGGCAATTCAAGCATTAGTTATTTCTTTTATAACCACAAATGAATACTCTATTCTGGTTCTCAATTACCATTTTCTTGCCAGACTCCTCAATCTCCGAAGGGGTGGCCACAAATGAATCGCCTCCTTTCACCTCACTCTCGTACGCTTTCTTAACCAACCGCACATCCACACCACATCGCTCACGTACTTCTTCATTCGTCAGTCTATCTAGCCACGCTATTTCAACCCCTCTAATTAAACTCTTTGATCTCGACGTCAGTGTCGGGATTACCACACTATCATGCAACGTCTTCACTTCCATACTCATCGCCCTATTCCTTGTCACTGCTTTCAGCGTTATTATATCGTTTCATAATTATTTGCTTGAGGTTGCTTAATACACGATCAGGCTATTTGAAGCAAGCCTGGATACATATTTTGGATTGCGAGTGTACACTAAAATCCACTGCATTAAATTTTTCTTCATGACTTCATCCATACATACACTGAACCACCATGGGGACATCACACCCCAACATTCTATAAAATAAGACTTTGGAAGGCTGAGCGGAGTTGAAAGTATGGTGATATCTGGTATGGTCTAGGAGTTAGGTTCAGACATTTTCCAGGGGCAAGAAAAATGCCTGAAAATTTAGAAGACTTGCTTCGCTCGGGATTAAAGAACTCGCTCTCCACCCAGACTGCTGCTCTTCACTGCCTCCAGCAACTTTCCAACCACTCCATAATTATATTCTCAGTACAGTCCAATAGCCCTTACAAATGGAAATGTAGCATACAACGTCTATCCCTTCTCCACAGCACACCTCAGAGAAAATCTGGTCTACACACCCTCTACCCTTCCTAAACCCACCCATTTCTGTTTTCACTATCACTACACTGAAGAGGCATATCCCTTTGATTGCCACATATTCCCCTTTACCCTTATACAGAGGAACTATAATTGCCGATTTCCAGTCTTCAAGCATATTTCCTCCTCCCATGCCAGTCCACACTTCAGCATCTCGCCACACACTCCATCTATTCCTGATGCTTTACCCATCTTCAAATCCTCACTCCTGCCCTCCTGATCCCCCACTAATACTCCTTTCTCCCATACCCCACCCTACTATGTTTGCCGGCGTTCCACTTCATCAAAGTGTTATCTCCATCTCTCAACTCTACCACGCTTCTTTACAATCACCTGCCCATTTTTGTCTTTCACAACTTTACTACTTCCTTAGGCACCCTCCCTGACTTTCTTTACCTCTTTCCAGAACAATTTCTTACACTCTCCACTTCTCACTTGAATTCCTTCCTAATTCCTCGTCTACTCTCCTCTTACTCTCACTCACCACTCTTTCTCCACATGCATATTTTCCTGTCCCTCCAACTCTTTATTTCCTCTACTACCCAGCCACACTCCCTGTATGCTTTCTTTTTCTCTTCAACTGCTCGTTTCATTTCACCATGCTGTTCCTCTCCCCCTTCTCAACCCACACGCCCCAAACATTTCCTCTTTAAACACACTACTCATCTCCTCCATTTTTTCTATGTCAAACCTTCCTAGTCGTCTCTTAAACTCCTCCCTACATTCCTCCCTCTCGCCCTTCTCTAGCTCTCTTCACCCACTTCATTTATTTCGCTACTAGGACATAGTGGTCAGACACCCCTCCCCCAATCCCCCTGTATACCCAAGCATCTATCACCGATTTCCTCATCCATTCATTCACACAAACAGTCAGAGCCTTCCGGAAGTTCCACTACCTCAACCTCCCTCCTTCATTCCACTCTCCATGTGTATCTGTGTATTCTTCTGTGCTGGAAGAAGGTGTTGGCGACCATCAGACTCCTCCCCACACACACGTCCACAAGTGCACTGCCATTTCCGTCCACCTCTGACTGCACACCCCATCTATTTTTACTATCCCCCACCTTCCCATTCATATCCCCAATCAAAAACACTATTTCACTCTTATTAAACCTATCCAGGCACGCCTCAACACATCCAAAATCCCTCTTTCACTCTATCCACTCTGTCTTCTGTCGGTGCATACATACATACATCACCCAAGTCCGTACAGACCGTACTCCCAATTTCATTCTCATCCATACATCCACGACCTCAGGGATCCATATTCCCTTACACACTCCTTCCATTTATGACATACACCTTCTTTCGCTCTCATTCACTCCAGCACACATCCCCTTTCCACACCCTTTTACACATGTTCCCTTCCAGTTGGTCCAACCGCCTAACCCGTTTTAGTCGCCTTTTACGACACGCACCAGACACGAGGCATATTCTTCCCTTCACCAGATGTGAAGGACACCTTACCCCCAGGGGGGTTATAAGTAAGTCATAAGTATGCCGTACTTATAATAAATCCAAAATAACCTAACAATAGTCTTCTTTCATCCCCTATAGGTCCAGTCCACACGATCGGACACTGCTCAGTTTTATTTTCTCTCGATTTTTTAGTAATGTTACCAGATGGAACAGTTCCCGGCAGGTTCCACACTGTGGTGCCCTCCTCCCACTTACCACACTTGTGTATTGGACGGGGCCTTACTATCTAACCTCAATCTCCTGAAACATAAACTTCACTCACCAAATGTAGAGTATTAAACAGGGATGTGGCGTAGGGATGTGGCGGCCCCATCGCCCACTCTGTTTACGGAGTGCAAGTAGCCAAAGCCCTCGGGAGCAGGGGGGTGGATGCTTTCCCAGGCAGATAAACTCCTTGAGAGTGAAATGGCTGGAAAGCTCGCCAGCATGCGCATGGTTTTAGCACAGCTGAGCCTGGCGGGTGCGGGCAAACAGGCAAGTTAGTTGCCTACTGCGACTGCAACACTCTGGCGAAGTGTTCAGGTAATTAGCCAAAGAAACCAAAATGAACTCAGAAAGAATAGCAATGGCCCCCAGTCCCGTGCAGCCCTTAAATGGGCAAGGAGTGCAAAGAATCACACGGTTGCCTCATATACAACATAATTCTCTAATTAATGCAAAAAATATGTTAAAAATTGGTAATTGGAATGTAAGAACACTCAATCAGGACAGTAAAATTGATGAGTTAGTGGCGGTTTTCAAAAATTATGGACTTGATATTTGTGCTCTAACAGACTAGATTAAGCGGAACTGATAAGCTGGATTTGGGGGATGGTTTACGTATGTTGGTATCTGGACGACAGGATGGAAGGCATTATCAGGGTGTAGGATTACTACTGAGTTGTAAGGCAAATAAGGCTTTATATGAGTGGGAAGCTATAGACGAGCGACTGCTGTATGCACGGTTTAAGTCCAATCATGGCAACATAAGTATGTTTGTGTGTTATGCGCCTATTAATAATGCACCGGATGAAAGGAAAGACGCATTTTATGAAAGATTGCAGGAAGTGGTAGGAAGGGTTCCTAGACATGATATTTTGGTCTGCATTGGCGACTTTAATGCAGTGTTGGGCTGTTCAAACGAGGGATTTGAGCAGTGTATGGGTAAAATGGGTGTTGGTAGAAGGATGACTGAAAATGGAGTGAGGTTTGGGAGCTTCTGTTTGGCTAATGATTTAGTCATCGGAGGTACACTTTTTCAGCATTGCAACATACACAAGACAACGTGGGTGTCACCGTGCGGTAATTACAAAAATCAAATTGATCATATTGCTGTCAGTAGAAGGCATAGAAGTTCTTTGCTAGATGTTCATGTTAAACGAGGAGCGGATATTGGTAGCGATCATCAACTCATCATTGCAAAAGTAAAGTTTAAACTTAAAAGTCAGAAGAAGGAAAGATGTGGTACCCGTGGGTATGATATTGATGCAACTAGAAGGGAAGGAGAGGAAAGGGAAGAGTTTCGATTAGAATGCAGAAATAGGTTCTTGGTGCTGGATGCGTTGGAAGAGGGGGAGAGAAGTGTGGATGAGGTGTGGGGGGATGTGAACAAAATTTTGCATGAAACTGCTGATCGTACGATCGGAAGAAGACGTAGATGTAGGAGAAAGACATGGATGTCAGATGAAACGTGGGATATGATAAAAAAGAGACTTGAAGCGAAATTGAGGAGTGAGATGCATTGTGATGATGATAATGAGATTGAGATAGCAAGAGCTGAGTATTGGAGTTTGCATTCAGAAGTCAAAAGGTTGGCAAGGAGAGATAAAAGAAGATATGTAGATGGAAAGGTTACAGAAACTGAAATTTTAATAAATAGAAATGATGGACAGAGTCAAAGGATAGCATATGAATCAATTAGAAAACGGAGTGGCAATGCAAAGAAACGCAAGGAAAATACCTGTTAGAGATAGGGATGGTAATTTACTGACTAAAGATGGAGATATTAAAAACAGATGGAAAGAGCACTTTGAGATAGTTCTTAATAGGCCAATACCGCCAGAAGAAGATATACCACCTGCTGAGGAAGATTTAAATATAGAAACAGGAGAGATAAGGATGGGGGAAGTGGAGAAGGCAATGAAACAGTTAAAGAATAATAAGGCACCAGGGGAGGATGGTTTATTTCCAGAAATGTTTAAAGTGGAGGAGGATAGATTAACAATGATCTTGACCAAGTTATTCAATAGGATATGGGTAACAGGAATAATACCATCAGATTGGAAGTATGGTGTGATTGTTAAAATTCCCAAGAAAGGAGACCTGAGTGAATGTGGTAATTGGAGGGGAATCACTTAGTCACCGATAGCCTTGAAAGTGTTTAGTAGAGTGTTGTTAAATAGGCTGGAGCCAGTGGTTGATGATATACTTAGGAACGAGCATGCCGGTTTTAGAAAGGGACGTGGTTGTAATGCTCAAATTTTTATTATTAGGCATTTAATGCAACAAGTAAATGAAATGAGAGTTCCGTTGAGCTTTTGCTTTGTTGACTTCGAAAAAGCATTTGATAGTGTTTCGAGAGGGACTATGGGGAAGATTATGAGGCTTTATGGAATACCGGAGGAGTTTGTGAAGGTCCTTACGAACAAGCATGATGGCACATTTTGTAAAGTGATGGTTGATGGTTGTATGAGTGATCCGTTTGAAGTCAAGTCAGGTGTGATTCAGGGTGGCATCTTGTCACCTATGTTGTTCGTATTGGTCATAGATTACGTAATGAAAAGGGTTGGTACAGAAACTGGTGCAGGTATACTTTGGGGAGAGAATGGGAAGCTCTTGGACCTGGATTATGCAGATGATATAGTTTTGATGTGTGATGGGCCGGAGGAGATGCAGAGGGTGTTGGATTGTTTAGTGAGAGAGCTTAAGGGTGGGTTTGGTTATTAATTGTGGAAAAACTGAAATTATTAATATGAACATGGAAAATGCACAGGACTGTATGATTGGAGGTGTAGTGGTAAAGCAGGTTGAAACGTTTAAATATTTGGGTACCTGTTTAACGAAGGATGGTTCTTTGACCTTAGAATACGAAGAAAGGTTAAGAAAGGCAAATCAGGCAATGGGAATGCTTAAAACTGTTTGGAAGAATACAAATATTTCTGTGCATACAAAAATCAAAATTTATAAAGTAATGGTTAGGAGTATACTAACCTACGGTCACGAATCATGGTACAGTACAGCGAATATGGACCGTAAATTCTTGGTGTTTGAAAATAAGGTACTTAGAAGAATATTAGGAATTAAGTGGTGGGATAGGATATCGAATAGCGGAATTAGAGAAATAACAGGGGTGCAGCCAGTTGATGAATATGTTAGGATGTCACGTTGGAAGTGGTTAGGTCATGTGTATAGAAGACATGGGATAGTACGAGATACACTAGGGTGGGTAGCACATGGTACAAGAAGAAGAGGAAGGCCTAGGGAGACGTGGGTGAGAACAATGAGGCGGGAAGCGGGAGATGAATGTTGGGGAGTTTTGGAGGAGTTAGCTCAGGATAAGGTGTGGTGGCACGAGTTCATTGAGGCCCTATGCATCCCCGTGGGTGCTACAGGAAATGATTGATTGATTGAAACAATCCATCGCGTCTCACTCACAAGCCAAGGATTGGGGCAGGACACCAGCTACGTAGAATGAAAATAAAAAAAAAAAATATATGAGTATATTTATCATCCGTTTCCTAAGTGATACTCGTAGCCTCAGTGTAATATTCACAATAATGTAACTTATACATGCAGGTGCGGAAGGGAGTTTCTTTATCCCCATTGAGGTCCCTCTTACCCTAGCGTACACCTTAGTCTAGTAATGGAAGAGGTATAAATGAATGAATGATATTAAAATATATAACTAAGATGACTGGTATACGATTTGCCAGGACAGTTAAATCATAATGTAACTATTTAACCCTTTACCGGGCGAGAACCTCTCCCGAGCTTTGTCGGTAGAGTAGGTTTTTGCCTGGCGTTGGGGTTATATGGTTTTGGCCCCTATACAGAAGCCAAGAGGCCACTATCACGTCTACGTTACAATACAACGACGCGATTATTATATTGATTTTTATTATCCTTCTTTTTAGTGGTGTTGTTGGATTTCAAAAAGAAGTATACATTTTTCTTGTCTTGTTTGGCGTGGACTCCTCTGTCCAACATACAACAAGCAGGAACGATAGTGGAGGCGGCGGCTCTAATATACTTGTGGGCGATGTTGCACGCCGCGTTATAGTCCCTGTCCACGAACGCACCCGCGTTGGGGCAGCCGCTATTGTCTGATAAAAATGTACTCTTGGCAGAGCGACAACAGCAGCGACGCAGGCCCCTCAACTGTCGGATGCGGTCCGTTCCTTCTTCGTCTTTTTCCTTGTAGGCCACGATCTGGAGCGGCTCTCGACATCTGTGGCACACCTTAGAGGTGTTCCACTCGTCTACCAGAGAGAACCTTTCTTTTCCTACTTTTTTCTTTATCATCTTTCCAAGAAGAGAATAGGGGCTGGCGTAGTGTTCGCCCGTGGCCGAGAATTTCGCGGACCCGAAGGCCACCGTGTAGTCTCCTACTCCGCATGCGGATATCTTGTTGACGAACCCGTCCAACGTCTTTCTCTTCAGGCAGTAGTGCCTGAATTTTAGGTTCTCCATCTTTTTCGAGCACCTGTTCTTCCACAGGACGTCCATGTTTCCAAACACGGCCCTCTGATACTCTTCACTATTTTTGGTAGTCTTGGCCACCTCGTCCGCGACCCTCTTGTATTCCGGCGACCTCTTCGCCAGCCCCTCCCAGGCTCTCTTGGACGCGGTGTAACCAGAGTCGCAGTAGTACCGCTTCGCCGTTATTCGGTATTTTTTCAGTATCTTCCCGGACGGAGCGTCCACTTTGACGCACGTCAGGATGTTGGCCCTGCCGGGATCGATGCCCACCACCACCTTTTTCACCGGCAGCGGCGACGGCGCGGAGGAGGAGACGCCGCCCGCACCGGCATTCCTCTTTTTATTTTTTTTCTCCTCGCCGTCTCGACTCTGCATTATCACTATCTTGGAAAACAAGACAGAACAGGCTTCTCCGTCGGTCTTTATCTGGCGGTGAAACGTCCACCCCTTACCTCCCAGTCTCTATCTTGTCGGTGTCGAATAGGGCGCACCAACCTTCCCTTTCCAACTTTGTCGGCGCCGCAGCTGCTGCAGGAGGATCTCCGATCTCTTTCCTTATGGCTTTTGTCGCAACCTGATCGATCAGTATATGATTGGCCCGAAGTCTGTTCTTGGGCACAAGCGGAAAATCTCTTATCTTTTTAGACTCGTCCCCGTACTTTTTCTTGAGAAACCAGTAGTATCTGAGGAGTCTCTTGGGATCTCTCTCGTTCTCCTTAGAGACAGGAATGCCGCCTTCCGCCGACAGGGCTCGTCTCTGCTCTCGCACGAACTCGGCGTGTTCTTCTTCGGTGGACGCCGCCGCCGTCTTCCAGTTATTTATGGCGTTCTGGAGCCTGTTTATCGCGGCGTAGTCTTTCTTCCCTCCTCCCAGATGCGTCCTTATGGCCTCCCTCTGCCTCCGGCTAAAATTCAACTTGAGGTTGTTCATGAATGCCGTCATAAACGTGCCGTGGGCTCGTTCTCCTATGGAGTTGTAAGAACCCCGGGGGACGTCCTTCGGTGGCGTAGCGTTGTCTCGTAGCACCTTTATGGCATCGTTGTCGTCTTCCCACAGTTCCTCTATTATTCTGGTGGGTCTCGTCAACTTTTTACCGTCTGAACCTCTCTTGAACAGTTGATCGTACAGGTTCGACCTGAACGCCATCTTGGACACGACTTCCACTCTCTTGTCTATGGAGGTCCGGACCTTATTATTTTCTCTGGACAGGAGCAGCGACGAAAGCTTGCATTTCACGGTCTTGAACGCCAGAGACTCTCCTTCTCTCGCCAACCTACTCCTTTTTCTCTTGGACGTTATCCTTTTGTCGTCTTCCTCCGCCATGTCTTTTTTTTTTCACTTTACTGTTTCGAAGAGAAGAAGAAGAAATAACGTTTAGTCTACTGTGGGTCAATAATTGCCGTGTAAGGGGTTGTAGTTTATTACCTCTTTGTTTTACACAGTACAACACTTCGAGACAGAAAAAATGAGTAAAATACTGGATTTTCGCCCTTATGAGAAATGTCCTTTTATAGACACTTGCCCGGTAAATGGTTAAGCAAGAGCATTATGTTCAATTAAAGGTGTGTTTTAGGGCATAGAATATATATATAAAGGGACCCCCATGTGGGTAAATAAACTCCCTTCAACAACTGGACCATTATTCACTGACTAGTATTAACAACTAAATATAAGCCATTGGAAGGGTTCACTATTTGCATTATGCCTTAAACACCAACTATTAAAGAAGTTAACCAATTCCATGAAGTCTTCACAAATTAAAGAGCATTTTCAACACGACTGAATTAAGACAAAGATTGTGATTGTATGGGTGAGGAAGTTGTACCAAATCAAAGGAACTCATTACCACTTAAAAGTTACGAAATTCAGCAATAATTTAATAATCCAATTTCATTAGACTATAAGTGAAAATAATAGTACCAACCTTGTACGGCCATGGTGCAGTCTCACTTGTATGACTAAATACAGGAACATTTGAGGTCTGTGATGTTTGACAGATCCGTGAATTTCCTTCCCAAACATTAATATGTTTATGCCTTATCCAATAAAGTTCCCCGTCCATCATACGAGGGTCACATCTGAAACTGATAGGTTTCAGAATAATTCTTATACATTATGTTAGATTTCTTGAAAGAAAATTAATACCTTTTAATGATTCATGTGGATTTGTAGTGATATACTCATTATTTCTGGGTATTTATATAACATATTTGGTCACAAAAACTTTGAAAATCATTCTTACCGATGATCACAGCAAGAATCATGACAGCCACATCCTCAAACATCGAATACAGCAGACAGACTGAAGGGAGGCAGGTAGTGAAAGTAACACCAGTCAACACTTCTGTTAAGCCCTCTTACACTCACTCCTCACATCAACACCTGCCAATTAATGTTATGAGTACAGAGACATCGGCAATTATTGTCAATTTAATTAATAACGGAAGGTTTACTTTGACCATAAGAACAGTTCCAACTACTGGAAACCCCTATTAAGTTATATTAAATCTTATCTATAGCTCCGACACCCCACTCCCTTCAGGAACCCCCCCCCCCCAAGGGTGTGGCCACAGCAGAACGAGTCTCCAGTTCTCCGTTCCAGCACTCCCTCCTTGCTTGGTCAAGCCATCCCCTTCCATTCACCTTTCTCCTCATGTCCTCCTCCACTCTGTTCACCCACCTGGCTGGTTGTCTGCCTCTCATTCCAGGTCCCACCACCTCACCTTTGTGAACTCCCGTCTTTCATTCTCTCCAAATGTCCAAACCACCTCAATGTAATTACATTCAATCACCCAACATTCAGCACCAACTATCTTCTCTCACTCAGACCACAACTCCCCCACATCCTCATTTCTGTACCCATCCCACTTTGTCTGGCAACATGCTCCTCTCAGATAACTTATCCACACGGCACTTACTCAAGACTGTTGTACCCGGTTCCATGTCTATGATGCATATGTTGATAATACTAATATCAGTTCCCTTTTCTCTTCCATGCTCACAATTTTATCCTTCATGATTCTCCCTAGAGAGCGAATGACCTGCCTACCCCGCACTGCTGATTTTTCCTTCCATGCTCCAATAATTACATAACACTGTTCCTATATATCTAAACTCCTTTCTTCACTTCATCCTCTCACCTTCCAGAGCTATCTCGCACTTGGTCCCAGTAGGCACCATAACCCTATAGGGTGTTGCAAGGTAGATCTCGTCAACCTCTGCCCTCTCAAAGAGGATAGATCACCTTATTTTTACCAATATTCACCTTTAGTTTCCTTCTCTTGCATAAACCTTTAAACTCATCTACCACGCTCTGTATCTCCCTCTCACTGTCTCCCAGTAATACAGTATCAGCTGCAAACAGGCTTGTCACTAGAGACGATTTCACTTAATCTAGCTTCAGCCTTGTTCCCAGGCCATCTACTTTTACCTTCATCTCTCGTACATTCATCCATAAAGATAATGAAATGCCACGGTGCCATGACACTTCTCACTTCGACCACCTTCCATACGAACACATCCATTTGTCCCTCTATATAAGATTTCAATCCCTTCCAGCAGGTGCCAACCAACACAAGTACACTCAATCCACAATTCCTATTCCACCCGAGTTGAAGCCAGAGATATGAAGTAGGCTGTTTCTGGACGACAGCCCACCCAAACACACATTTCGAACCAATGGAGGCTTTGGGTGGACTGTCGTCCAGAAACTGCCTGCTCCAGTTCTCTGGCTTCCACTCAGGTGTGCTAAAGATTGAGGTTCGTTACTGTACAGTTCCCTCCACTGCCACGTTCATCACTCCTCCGTTGTCAATGTGTATCTTACAAGGTGTGAACCGCCAGTTTCGACTCGTATATCTGCAACACATGCCAGTGCTAGTGGGGGGAGGGTAATGGAGGGTTGTAGTCATGGGAGTGGTGTAGGGAAGGTAGTGCGGGGACTATAAGTAATAATGTACTAAATTATACGTCAACTATATAAATCATTTACATAACAAACATGACATTGGTAGACCACAACATTGTGGTGGTTATGAAAGTCCTTTGATATTGTTTATTTTCAGTATACTACGCACTCAAACGGTAAAAAAATGCTGGGTTGGTGAGGCAGTAGGTAGTCTATTATAATTTATTTATTATAAGCCAGCGATGAGCAGCGCATAGTGACTAATTAATATTTCATGTTCTGCATCATAACATTAATGATAGTTACTGCACAAAAGTAAATTATATTGAATGTGGAGCTTGAGAATGTCACCATGTTCCTAGATTATAACTCGTCAAAATCAGGCCACATAAATTTCCATAGGTTGGTCCCTCCAAGTTAGACATTGTGACGATGGATGTCAATTATAACAAATTTCATCATTTTACGAGCATTGTGAACATTGGTGGTAGTGTCATAACATTATATTTTACGACGAATTTTGACAGCTCCGACCGAGGTAATATTTTATCATTACATATTGAACTTTTACACAATCAGTTTTGACATTACTAAGCTACAGACAGATTGAACGATGTCAACAAAATTAATACATTCAAAGTTAATGAGGTAATCTCTCCACACATTAACTGGCCTTCACTGTTGTGGCACTCGCTAAGTCAGGTTTACCTACGGATTTAGGTTTTTGTCTAGCATCATAGTGTCATGGCCTAAACTCGATTGATTTAATTATTTATGTCTTCTTGTGTAAATGATGTATTGTAAATCACATATAAGTTGCAAGGTAATTTGAATCAACGTGAAATATCACAATGTTAACTTATGTACCGGGTAGCATAGAAACACTCACCAAGGGTATATCCTGAATCAACCAACACCTTGCAGCTCAACTGTATTCTTCACCTCCGACACATATGAAGCATCCAACACCTCAATGATATGATTTAGGTTTCCATCTTCAACCAATCCCTCTATGATCACAGTAATGTGAACAATAAAGGCTGTGAAAGGTTCACTATACAGGGTGATTCAGAAATGCGTGCCGAAAATCCGCAGGTGTATTCCTGGCACATAATTGAATGTAAATTAGTCAATAACGATTTTGGAAATTCTCAATAGTTTATAAGTTATAGTGCCTTCAAGGTTTGAAGAGTGTGTTTAAATCTAGGGATTGTACCATAATCTTTCAGACACGTGTGAAATTACTTAACTCCCATGAAGGCATTGGAAACACAGTAAAAGTTACTAAAGAATATGACAAAAGCTGTAGAGTGTACAATCACAGCAAAATTACCAGGGACGGAGTTTCAGGGATAGTTATCAAGAAATGTGTGTCATGGCTGTTCAGCGTACTCTTCAAACCTTGAAGGCACTATAACTTATAAACTATTGAGAATTTCCAAAATCGTTATTGACTAATTTACATTCAATATATAATTATATATAATGAAATATATATAATGAATTATCTTTGGTGGAAACTGTCAAAAAACAACTTGCAATGACAACTGTCGGTACACCACTACCACTGTTTATAATGATCATCAAATATTGGACACTGTTGTTATTGACATATCTGTCATCGTCACAAAATGACCAAGTTGAAGGGACGAGCCTATCTTTACTTGTGATGCCTAATGGTGGTGTGGAATGTTATAGCAACACGGTCACGTGCTCAAAATTCCAAACGAGATATTATTCTTACTTGCAGTAACTATCATTAACATTATGATGTAGAAAATGAAATAATCACTCCACGAAGTGTTCCTATCAATTATGTTTAACCTAGACTCAACATTCATAAAAATAGCACCTGACCGAGACGACTGCATTGCTGCTTACAGTCCCAGCCCAACCCTGCCTCCATAACACAACACACACACACACCCATGCTCCCACCACCCCTCAGTCAACCTCCCACTGGCTCATACTGGTATGGGTTTCGGATGCTAGAATCGACGACACTGGGAGGTTCACACCTAGTGGGTTACACACATTGACAACGCTGGAGTGATGAACGCGGCAGTGGAAGAGACTGTACAGTACATCCCTCATAGACCTTTTTCCTGGTCCATAAAGGCAGCATACAGTTTCCTAACTTTTCCAAACTTTCCTAACTTTGATTGCAAAGATCTGATCCACACAAATACCCTTTCTGAACCCTGGATAAACAATTATGTCAGGCAGCTAAGAGTAACTTCCAAAATGCTTACCAATTACTGAAGCAACACAGAGGAGCGATAACCAAACGGCCAGAGTAGAACCTTCAGACTAAAAGCCGGCAGTGAAGGCCAAGTCCAGTCATCACCTTGGTTACCCCCGATACACCCTCCCTCTCATCACGTGACCACACACACACCTGCCAACAGTGATCAGTATAACAAATGATGCAGTATTTTCGTGAGACACTGCCAATAATTCTTATATTATCTTCAATTATATGGATACACTGAAATTATATAAATGTTCTAAATTCATAAAGTATATATTCTCAAACTCATTTCCACCATTAATAAAATATTATTCGGAATGGCAACTCACTCTGATAATCCACCAATGGGATTCTTTGAACATGGACACAGCAAAACCTTTAGTCCGATATTCTTTTATTAATTATTACTTGCACAAACAGTTGATATAAATAATTTTTGTACATTAACTAACTAAAGCAACATCCACTCACACGAAAACAAACACCTCGATCACAACGAAACACCTTTAATACAAGTTCACACCCTAATAATAAGGTGGGGATTATAATGTGCCGTTGTTTTTGTTGATGTCCTTCCGGTGCAGAATGGCCTCCTGCCCCACAGACGGTGATAGACCCGCGGTACACTCTGGTCGCAGTGAAAAAAACAAATTAAAATAAAGGTGGGACTGGCCCTATATGCCTGGGCTACCGATGCTATATAGTAAAATCAGCAGTACATAATAGTATCAATATAATTAATGTGTTTTGTATCATGAATATAGTTTTGTTCAGTGTGTACTAAGCCACGTAGTTTTCTTAAATCGGAGAGAAACGAGAGAAAACGATATTTTAATGGACTACCTAACCTAATTTACAGCAAACATAATTGTCTTTAACATGTTTGGAATATAGTGAATACACTGTACTCAGAGGCATCATCACCAATACCCAATTTTCCTTATTTAAAAGAGATGGATGGCCCAGAGGTTATTTTAGAAACTCGGTGACTATGATCAAAATTTTGGTGTGACTTTCCCCGTATTACATTTGACAGTTGTTCAGGGAAAGCTATGTAAACAATTAAAATAATGCTGTATATTATTAACAAGGGCATAAACAGTTGTATCTAGGTGAAGAATATCCACAACAGCAGAGTAATGGTGGAGTAGAAGTATGAGTAGAGCAGCAGGTAGCCAGTGGTTGTGTTGGTTGGTTTATTGTAGAAAGAGGCAGCGATTTCTCAACAAGGTTTCTCATTATCCAAACCACAACAACTTCACTCTTAATTAACACAAGCACATACACTACTAACCATTACGACAACTATCACCAGTAGCCTCGCCACCCTCTACACACACACACACACACACACACACACACACACACACACACACACATTAATTAGCCACCATAACCACCAATCACTATTTTCTTCCTTCCATTAATAAACAAGCACCAGAAATATATCACCGTATCTGACATTGAAACACATTTTTTTTCCACACTTGTTCTTACTACCTGAGTCACATCCTCACACTGATGGGGGTGAGGGCAACATCGCGTTACTCCAGAACATCACCATGGGGTTGTAAAATTTTCCCTATTACGAGATGATCGCTAAGAATATCGGAGTGTTGTTGCCATAAGTTTGGAAAGGTTAGAGTATAATTATGTACCAATGTGGATAAAAAATAATATGTTTTAGAGTGTTTATATTATCAGGTATCCAGTACACGTTCATTTATATACCAAAATATACACTTTGACATGTATTATCTTCTCTCGATCACCAATATTATTTTCACCATCATCAAAACTCAACACTACACTCAGTACCGTCAAACTACTCACCGCCAATGAATCTCACCATCATTAGTATTTTATTTTGTTTTAAGTATAGTGGCATCATCACCACCACCGCAATAATGATGATAAAAAAAAATAAAAAAATACCCTGACTCCTCCCACTACAAACACAGTAATCATATCCATCCTTCACCACTACTTCATCTACTACTATCAACACCAGAACCAAACAAACCCTTCACCAATACCGCTATACAAGGTGTCCGGATAAATTTAAGAACACCCTGTAGCCTACTGTATGTATATGTACTACTGTAGCCCCCTCACCATCCAGCACCCCAATGACACTGAGACAGACGCTATCAAAGAGGTACAGTCTGCCTTAGGAATTCGTACATGAAGCATTGATTACAAGTGGTCTTTATTCTGCACATATACTGTAGGCATTGTTCTGCTGACTGATTAAAGTATTACCCAAATAACATTAATAGAAAAATTTGGTGTTATAAAATTTATGGACTATAATTATTTTCCAATTGCTAAGAACCCTTGATGTCATAGGAGTGTATTCGAATTCCTGAGGCCGACTGTACAAGCCGTGTTGATTGTGGGTGGTGTTGAAGGTGAGGGGGGCGTGTGTGTCCCTATGATACCTTCACGGCCTCCTTCAGCCCAGACACCAACCCCAGGAATTAGGCCACTACCCACGAGTAATTAGCTGTCTGTCTGTCTGGTCTTGAGGAAGGTGTCGCGGAAGTCCTTGCTTGGAGAAGAAGCAGCAGATGTACACTCGCAATCCAAAATATGTATCCAGGCTTGCTTCGATTAGCCTGATCGAATATATAAGCGATCTCAAGCAAATATGAAACAGGATAAGTGTTGTTAATTGGTTCACTAGTTTGTCAAATTGTTCGAAACTTCTACAAGACCTGGATACAAATTTTGGATTGCGAGTGTACAGTAGAAGGTGACGGCGAAGTTGGTCACCTCCAGCACGTTGGCGGTGGCCAGGAAGATCTGATGGAGAAAGGGACACCTAAAAGAGAGAACGAGTGTTGCATGGATAAGAACGGATAAAAAAAGGGAGAGATAGAGAATTGAATAAAAGATAAAAAGTGGAATTAATCATAGTGATAATTATATTTTGGAAGAGAAGAAAATTGGGAAGAATGAGGAGAGACAAATGAGGCAGAAAATAAATTATTGCTGGAGAGTAAAGTTGCATGGGGAAAAGGATGAGTTAGAGATGGAAGTGAAGAATTGAGAAACACTGGAAGGAAATGAAAGTTAATTAGGAGAGATAAGAAGAATTTGTGAAGAAAGGAGAAAAAAATTCAATCAAGAGGTATAAAAAGGTGTGGAAAAAATTGGTGGGTGGTAGGAAAAGAATAATACGAGAGAGAGAAAGAGACCAACCAGCATGAAAAAGACCGGAGACAGAAAAAAAAAAAAAAAAAAAAAAAAACGGGAGGGAAGACAAGGAAGAGTTTGGAGAAAAAAAAAAAAGATATGGATATGAGAGTTGGAAAAAAAAAAGACACAGGATTGAAAAAGTTGCACGGTGGGGGTATGAAAAATGATGATAGAAAGGAAGAGAAAAATCAGGTAGAGAAAGACTACTAGATGAAAAGAATGATGGAGAGAAAGGGTGAGAGTGAGAGGTGTTAATGGAAGTTTAGATAAAAAAAAAGAAAAAGAAAAAAAAAACATAATAAAAGTGCAAAGCAAATATACACTATTATTATTATGTGAAAAGAATGATAGAGAGAAAGAGTGAGAGTGAGTGGTGTTAATGGAAGAGCAGATAAAAAAAATATATATATATATATATAAAATAAAAGTGCAAAGCATATATACATTATTATTATTATTATGTTTAGGACTATATATAACATGTTGCTTGGTTTGTGTTCTCTCAGTATAACTCGAGGACTACAAGGTTTTTGAATAATATAATGAAAAATTTTGGGTGGAATTTGGCAGGTCCGGTGGTCATGTAAAACTTCTTTGGGTGGAATTTGGCAAGTCCGATGTCATGTAAAATTTTAGGGTGATAGTGCGAAGTAAGTACAAATTCAAGGGTACACACACACACACACACACACACAGGGACATGCACCAGACATTCAGGGGTTCACACACACACACACACACACACACACACACACAGGGACATGCCCGAGACATTCCCCATCCCATCATCCAGCCATCTGTATGCAGAATCGATCAGTTTACGAGCCTTGGAGAGGTGAGGCCTGGCCCTGAGGAAGCTGGGAGTCAGAAGCAGTTTGCCCGCCACAAACATTACCGCCACTTCCATGCGCCACCTTCCCCCGCCATATGTAGCTTTTCCTGCCATTTCCATCCGCCTGGTTCTCGCTATTCCCACTATTTGTAGCACTTTCCCGCTACTTACATCCGCCCGCTTCCTGGCCGTTTATCTCCCTCATTATTCTGTTCCGCTATACGCAATATTCCGCTATACTGTTGGAGCTTAGGCCACATGTAAAGGGAAAGTATTGTACGGTGTTTGTAAGTCCGGAGTAACTGATTCCACCCAACTATTTCAAGCAACAACAGGGCATCATTATTTTTTATTATTCTGACCCTGTTTTGTAGCATACTTTGGAGGAATCAAGGCGTCCTAATGTAGCTAAAGTAAATATCAACCCTTAAGGACCCTGTGATCGTGTATGAGAATTGTAGGCTTCTGATTCCTCCTGACCATGCCACGAAACAAGCTCCTTCCATATATGTGTGTGTGTTTCGTGGCAATATTTGAAGGACACATTTACCTCCAATTTCTTGACTACATCACAGGGTCCCTTTATCAACACAAATAGACAAGAAAGGGTTACAGTACAATATATTATATGGTCGTCACTGTTTGACTGTCTTTGTAAAATTCCTTCACTGAACTAATTCTTAATAGTACCACTATTTTACTTCTCTCTCAACTATTAATTAATCTGAATGCACATTTATTTTTATTTTATGCCATTGAACTCTATAGTTATTGGGAATTACCGTATATAAAATATTTTTTTCCAAATTTATTTCAATCATTATAAGTTATTGTAGATCATGGCTTTCCGAATTAAGTTTATAAAAACATTTTACATATACTGTACAGTTATATTTGTTTTTACTACTGTGATAAAACTAATGTTGTACTAAAATAACTAAGCATTTGTTCTTGATAATAATTTCTCCTGCATAAAACCGAGACACAACTACTGGGCATACCTACACGGGCGCTCACTGTACAGTCGGCGGCAAAAGTCCTGTCACCACATCTGCTAAATCATCAAGTACAGCATATATGAATGTAATTATAAACTTCACAGCCTCGCAAACAGAACCAACAGAGAAGACTATTTACTATTTTGGCCCGTGGATGTTATTTATAATGCTGTATAGTGAATGTGTTTATTCAAGAAGCATGCATACAAGAGTGTACAGGACTTGTGCCACCGACTATACATCCAGAGAACAATTATATCCCGCGGTGTGTTCTCCCATCCCATCCCTGCTTTAGGCCTATGTATATACAGTATATGACCAGTGGGATAAATAAAAAAAAAGGTGCCTTCTCCCATTCCATCTCATTGCAGCTTTAGGTCTATATGTGTAAATGAGCAGTGAGGTAAAAAAAAAAAAAAGTGCATTCTCCCATTCCAGCTTTAAATCTATGTATATGTCCGGCGAGATATAAAAGAATAAAAAATAGGTGCAGTCTCCCATTCCAGCTTTAAATCTACGTATATGTCGGGTGAGATAAAAAAAAAAAAAAAAAAATAGGTGCAGTCTCCCATTCCAGCTTTAAATCTACCTATATGTCCGGTGAGATAAAAAAAAAAAAAAAAAATAGGTGCAGTCTCCCATCCCAGCTTTAGGTCTACGTATATATAACCAGTGCTGGGAAAAAGAGTAAAGGTGTCATGACTAGTGACTGTGATTGTCCAGAGCCAGCCAGCCAGCCAGCCAGCCAGCCAGGTAGGTAGGTAGGTAGGTAGGTGCCAGTGAGCTCCAGTCCACGTATGAAACAAGGCTTTTAGTCAAATGAAGAGACCTCAGGCTATCTCGGAGTTGCTGCTGGTGGTGGTGGTGGTGGATGAGAGAGGAAGGTAGTTGGAGGTGATAATAGTGGTGGTTGTGGTTGGTGGTGGTAGTGGTGGTGGATGAGAGAGCAGGGGTGTTGGAGGTGATAATAGTGGTGGTTGTGGTTGATGGTGATGGTGGTGGTGGTGGTGGTGGATGAGAGAGTGGTGGGGATGAAAGTGATATTATTGGTGCTGGTGGTAGTGGTGCTAGTGGTGGATGAGAGAGCAGGGGTGTTGGAGGTGATACTAGTGGTGGTTGTGATAGTGGTGCATGGTGGTGATGGTGATTGTGAGAGAGGGAGTGATGTGATTAAATAAATAATAATAATAATGGTGGTGGTATTTGTAATGGTGGGAGTGGAGGTGATAGGGTGAAAATGGTAGTGGTGGTGGTAATGGTGGGAGTTCTGTAGAGATGATGGAGTGATAATGGTGTTGTTGTTATTGTTGGTGGTGGTGGTGGTAGAAGATGGTGGTGATGATGGGAATTCTGTAGGGGTGGTGAGGTGATAATGATGTTGGTGGTGATGATAGCGTGGATGATGAAGGTGTTTATTGGTTGGAACGGTTATAAATAAAGAAGGTAAGTGACAATGTAGATAGCAGTAATTATTCTAATACACTGACAGACAGACACAAATAACCTGCTTCACTCATTACTCGGTATCAAAGATATCTTACATTTTATTGTTTGTATGTGTCACGGAACTCAAAAACTGTAAATGTTACTGTAATGAGAGTTAGTAATGAGAGTTAGGTTTCTGTCAGGTACTGTAATGAGAGTTAGGTTTCAATGGGTTCTAAAGCTAATGTTTATGGTCCGGGTATCAGTTGGTGGCTAGTTGAGGGCCCGAGAGCTCTCCTCAGGTCTGACATGTCATTAACATCGGTCACTGAAGTGCTCATAACTCCCTCAGATTTTACTGTATCTCCAGGCCGTCGGGTAAAGTATGCATGAAAGCAAGGGCGCCCGTCCTGCATGGCCGGAAGCGCTTGTTGCACAGTATTTAAATGGAAATCCTTAAGCCGACGTTTCTTTATTGTAAGGAAAAAAACATGTAAGAGGATACAAGAGGATGAAACCCTGTTCTACCTAGTTTCTGGTATTGTTTTTGTTGACTCTGCAGTTTACAGTCAGGTTAAGAACGTGGTTTGTTCTTTAAATTGTTGGCTGATAATATTATTTCTCTCCTCCTTCACTATACTTGTCTTCTTCTTCACTTAATTAAACATCCCTTATCCTATTCCATTAGTCTTCTCAATCCCTCCACTCATCTCTTACTTCAACAGTCATCATAAACGAGTCAAACGACACTTCTCTTTATCCTTACAGCACTTCCTCTGTTATACTCTCTCACTCCTCTCCTGTCCCTCATGTCTCCCTTCTTTTTCACTTCTCTCTCACTCCTCCAACTCCTTCCCCCACTCATCCCTCTCCTTCTTGTGTTTGATTCCTTTTCATGCATTACCTTTAATCTGCTCTCCCACCCTCCATCACTAGACATGTATAATCCATCCATCTCTTTCTGTAATTAATGTTTTTTATATATAAATATCTCTTTCAACATACTTTGCAGAGGTAGAGCAACGGTTCAATATTGGAACCAGGAACGTGTTGCTGAATTCTCGGAGCCCACATAAATGGTGGTCTACCTTATAAAGTGCTATATTTGTGTCTGACTCTTCTCACCTTTGGTTGATGACGGTGGTAGACTGGTGTATGAGCCCGGTAGTAAGCCTGCGTTTCACTTTGATAGCAAGCAGTCTAGGGAGTCTGTACAGTTGCCCTCCACATGACACCCCTATCCTGGTCTCTCCTCATTTGTCTTTAGGTCAAAGGAAGTTAAAAGACTCCTTCATCAGTTGGACTATTATGGTGGTATTGATCCCTCGGGAAGGCTCCTCTGTTTTGGACGTGTAGAATTAGTGTCTGTGGTGTCCCAAGGTAGTGTCTTAGGGCCGTTGTTGTTCCTACTGTATACCTCTGAACTCTTTAACATCTTAAAGAATAACCTGTATGGTTTTGCGGATGATTCCACCCTCATTGCTGCTGTGCCGACTCCTGGTGCCAGGAATTCTGTCGTTCAGTCATTGGATCGTGACCTGGTTAAGATTAGTGATTGGTGCCAGTTGTGGGGTATGAGGTTGAATACTGGCAAGACTAGGACAATGGTCTTCTCTAGGTCTCACACGGTGTACCCTTTATCGCCACCCTTGATTCTTGATGGGACTGTATTGGGGGATCTGAGAATTTGGTTATTCTAAGAGTTACATTTGATGCTAAGCAGAAGTTTGAGAAGCATGTGCGGTCAATCTCGAGGTCTGTCTTCCAAATGTGGGTATTATGCATAGACCTTGGCGTGTGTACAGAGATCACTCATTGTTACTGCGGTGTTTTAACTCCTTTGTGTTGCCTCTGTTGGAATACTGTTCTCCAGTATGGAGTTCAGCAGCTGACTGCTATCTGAAGTTGTTGGATAGGATTGTTTCTAATAATAATAATCTTGCCGTCGGTTCACTTGATTGTAATCTGAGTCACCGTCGTTCTGTTGCATCATCGTGTCACAAGTGGTTCGTTGGCCTTCCATAGGTATGCTTACGTATTGCCGCGCTGTAGAACCTGTCAGTACAGTCGATCGTTTGTCCCTTGGTGAATTTGTCTTTGATGGTGTAGGACTGGCTGGCTTCAAGAGTAGGGCTAATATATTTATACTCATCTTTCTTTCTCTAAGCAATGTTCTTTTCTTTACTGTATGTTGGATTTCTGGGGCTGGGGTCCTCGGATTGATAGAATGCTTGCATTCTATCCCAGCTTTGTGTTACTGGTATTTTTTTATAATAATAATAATAATAATAATAATAATAATAATAATAATAATAATAATAAAAGTATTTCCTCTTCATTTTTTCTACCTCCCTCTCACCTCCATTCCTTCATTGTTTTACAATAATTCTTCCTCCCATATTTACTCTTCACCTCCCTGCTTCCTTTCCTTTCACTCTTCCTTTTTATCTAACTTCCTTCCTTAAATCATCATACTTCTGTCCTTAAACCCTCCTCCCTTTGTCCTTAAATCCTCCTCCCTTTGTCCTTAAATAATTTTCCCTATATCCTTAAATCCTCCTCCCTATATCCTTAAATCATCCTACTATCCTCCTCGCCCTCCACCCTATATATATATATAACCTTCTTACCGATAATCCAAAGTTCTCTTGTAACATCATTTCTTTCCTATAAACTCTCCCTGTAATCCATCCCTCCCTTCTACCGTAATTTACTCCATTATAATCTCTCTCTCTCTCTCTCTCTCTCTCTCTCTCTCTCTCTCTCTCTCTCTCTCTATCTCTCTCTCTCTCTCTCTCTCTCCTCCCACTTCCTCCTCCACTTTTTCCTCTATCCCTTCTTCCACCTCCTACTCCCTCCCACCAACCACCAAACCTCCTCGTCTCCCTCCACTTCTTCCTCCCTCCCCCCAACACCACCATCATCTCTTCCTCTCCCACCACCACCAACACACCTCCTCGTCCCCCTCCTCCCCTTCTCTCCACCTGCACCGTGCCACACCTCCCAAGCAGCCAACCAGCCAGCTAGACCCTTGGTTTTATGGAGTCCTGTTCAACTTCTCGCCGTCTTCCTCACTTGCTATCATGGTGTCTCGTGTCTCCTGCCTCCTCTTTCCTCCTTCCTCCTCCTTGGTTGTTTGTTGTTGTCGCTTCCTCTCTCTCTCTCTTCTCTGTTCATCTTTCTCTTGCCTCCCCTCCCCCTCCCCCTCCCTCCTTCTCTCTCTCTCTCTCTCTCTCTCTCTCTCTCTCTCTCTCTCTCTCTCTCTCTCTCTCTCTCTCTCTCTCTCTCTCTCTCTCTCTCTCTCTCTCTCTCTCTCTCTGTGGGGTGGGGATGGTGTAAGTGCATGTCTAAGTGGTGTGCGCGCGCGTGTGTGCGTGTGTGTGTGTGTGTGAGTGAGTGTGTGAGTCGTACGTGCACGTCTGAGTCTGTGTGCGTGCGCAACCTCACCTCACAAAGAAAAGTTTAATCCTGCTTTATATAGGCTTGCTGATGTTGGTGTGTAGGTACCTATGGGTGGCGCGACGAACGACATTATGTATGGCAGGATATGCATCAACCCCCATAATGCAACAGATAATTAAGGAACCCTGTGATCGTGGTGGTGGCTTCTGATAAAAACACAAAAGAAAGTGAAAGTGAAATAAACAAAAATACTGGATGGCAAAATCTTTTCAAGTGGCAGCGCGTACCCTTGAGGCTCGTGTAACCCCCCCCCCATCCCCCATCCCCATCCCAATCCCTCTCTTGTGTAATCCCTCTCCCTCCCCACTCCCTCTCTAGTGTCACTGGTGCTTGTCATGGATGATCTTTGCACGCCTAGCAAGTGCGAAATCCCGTGCGGTTCGATTCCCGAGTCAGTGGTATTGTTGGACATTTTTCCCAGCCCCCTATGTCCCTGTTCACCTTGTAGGCTGGTGGGAATATGTGTTAAATGTAGCAAGACTGACTGCCTTAATGACCAACCAACATCATGAGTCGATAGGCATAAAACCCGAAATTTTCTTCTTTTCTTGTCTTCCCGTCTCAACTCCCTCTCTCGCTCACACCTTCATGCCTGTCTCCCTCATCCTCACTCTTATTTCCTCACTTAATTTGTCTACCTCACACCTGTCTCACTCACACCTGTCTCCCCCTCACACCTGTCCCTCCTCTCACCCTCACACTTGTTTCCTTCACTTCATCTGTTCCCCTCACACCTGTCTCACTCACTCACTCACACGTGTTCCCTCACATCTCTCCCTCCCTCTCGCTTCCATCAGTAGTGTTCCTCTTCTCCTTTTATTTTATTTTCACATTAAGGGACCCCGTGATGTAGTCAGAAAATTGGAGGTTAGCGAGTCCTTCAAACACATTGCCACACAACCTCACCTACTGTTGTACATTGAAGGAGCTTATATTGTAGCATAGTCAGGAGGAATCAGAAGCCACCAAGTCTCATACAAGATCACAGGGTCCTTAATCATTTCACAGACACGTATGTACAGTCGGCCTCAGGAATTCGTAGACACATATAATATTACTAGAAAATTTGGTGTTAGGAAAGTGATATAGTAAAAATTTATATTGTTACGAAACTTTGATGTCACAGTGGTGTATACGAATTCCTGAGGCCGACTGTACAGTATATAATTATATAATGATATGTCACTTCTGTCTCATAGCGTAGTCTTGTCTTCTCAAAGTTTTACTCCTTCGCATCCACCTGTTCGTACCTTTGTCTTCCATTAATCTCTCTCGTCATCCTTCTTCTTTTTCTCACACTTAGTTTCCCTTCCCATTCTCTTTCTCTGTCCTCGTTTCCTTTCCCCTCCTTATTCTGTCTGTCTGTCTGTCTGTCTGTCTTCCCTTTCTCTTCCCCCCTCCTCCTCCTCATTTCCCTTCCTCCCCCTTCTAATTTCCCTGGCCCCCTTCTCCTCTTCCCCCCATTTCTGCCAGCCTCACACCCCCACAGTCGGCTCTGAGTTTGTCGAGATAATAAATATGTGGAAACACCTTCACACCAAAAGGTTAGATGGACAGATACGCACACAGTCAGAGAGGCTTATACATATACATCTGGCTCTCCATCTGTCTGTTTATCTTTCTATCTATCTATCTGTCTGTCTGTCTTTCTGTCTGTCTGTCTTTCTGTCTGACTGTCTATCTATCTATCAATCGGTCTGTCTGTCTGACTGTCTATATCTATCTATCTATCTATCTGTCTATCTGTCTGTCTGACTGTCTCTCTATCTATCTATCTGTCTGTCTGTTTATCTATCTATCTGTCTGTCTGTTTATCGTTCTGGCTGTCTGTCTGTTTGTTTATCTATCTCTATCTGTTTATCTATCTATCTATCGATCTATTTTCCTGTATGTCTGTTTATCTATCTATCTAGCTCTCAATCTGTCTGTCTATCAGTATATATACGGTATATTATGCATCCATACGAATATAATAAGATGGATAAACTGACTAATAGGCATATAGTAGTACCATAAAAATATACACATATAATGATATACACGCATATTGTACTTACAACCACAATCAAATAACCACCGACACTTTCCTTCCTTCCATCGTGCAAATAAATTAGTATCATATCAAAATATCTTCATACAACATCTTACGTCAACTCAACCCCATCAATTATTATTATTATTATGAGGTGCTGCAAAATCATACACGTGTTGTTCTTTATTACCAAGATATTTACTAGGATACGACTAGACTAGTAAGATCCACTGCAAAAACTAATCTCTCTACAAAGGAAGGAGTAACATGTCAGGTGTGTGGGTATGTCAGGTATGTGGGTATGTCATATGTGTGGGTATGTCAGATGTGTGGGTATGTCAGGTTTGTGGGTACCGGTATATCAGGAATGTGGGTATGTCAGATGTTTGAGTATGTTAGATGTGTGGGTGTGTCAGATGTGTGGGAATGTCAGGAACGTGGGTGTCAGGTATGTGGGCATTTCAGTCAGGTGTGTGGGTGTGTCAGACGTGTGTGATATATGTGGATAGTACTGGTATTGGAGTGGATATGTCTGCATGTGACTGTGAGAATGTACTGCTTAGACCCATTTAAGGGGAAACTACACTGTTGGTAAATCTGGAGCAAAATTAATGATTCCTCCAAACAATTCCAAGCAACAGAACACCATTATTTTTATTCATCTGGTCCTGTTTCCTGGCATACTGTTCTGTCCTCTGACACCACGAAAAGTCATTCAGTCACACCCGCATGACTGACTGGTGGTGGAAGACGGTATTCGCTTGCTTTTACTTATCTATGCATTGTCCAAGAAGCAAAAACCCTCCTAACTAGTTTTCCCTTCCATAGTGACCATATCCTTGTCTGTGTGTATTTGGAATAAAAATAACAGGGCGGCCTATATGCACCATACAAGTAAATAATTATGTTGACTTATGGCGACAGTGAACATAATTTTTTTATGTAATTCCCGTATAGTAAAAAAAAAAAAAAAAAAAAACAGAGAGAATTGTATAAAGTTTGTGGGGCCTAGTAACGCAATTTCTCTGACCTTTAAGTGCTGAGGCTGATGTGGGTTTGAATTTCAGCTGTGGGAATCAATAACTACACTTTCACCTTTTCATTCATGACCATGCAGGCTTTTAAAGAAGGATATTACCATCTTACATTGTACACGGAAATTCGTACACACGCTGTTGTTTTCTAGGGCTTGCAGTACACAGAAAATGTAAGACTACTGTACGTAGCTGCAATACAGAGTTATAATTAGCCTTGTCGTTTTGCAATCACAGAGTCATTTGGTAACCATTCATTGCAGTACTTCCTGAATAATGACCTCTCTTTCCATAATTATAGCTTGTGCAAGAATTCCTGAGCACCAACAGACGACTCCAGTATTTGCACTGGTATTATTATTATGTTATGTTAGATGAAAAAAAAAAAAAAGTCGTGTTTCTCTGACATTCCAGCTCTCTTACCATTTTGCATCCCAACAACAGGACTCAAATTTCCCACCTTATTTCTTTAACCGTGACACACCTAAAAGCTTCTATTTTCCGCCCTGTTCCATAACATACGCATGAGTTACCACACACACAAAGGCAAAGGGAATTTCAGACTGTTTCCCCCTTCACGTCATCTCACTTGTACAGTCACGAGTAAGATATTGGTGACACTCTCTCTTTCTGCATCATCCACTACAGTACATATATATAAAAAAGTAAGGCGATAGAGGGGAAGGTTATAGTTGCGACCACCAGGGGTATTTAATTCAAGTTAGGAAATAAACTTAGAATTTTTGGGGGGAATATGAGCTCCACCAGTAATGAAGGTATAGGTGGTCAGTGTACCTTTATACTTCCAATAATTCAATGTATATGTACAAGATTTTGTTTATCAATAATATATAAGCCTCTATTGTTGTTCACGGACCGAGTGTATTGTTGCCACAGGATAATAATAATAGTAAGTGTTCTTTAAGTTAGAGTTCAAATACTCTTATATTAAAAAAAACACAATAATTTAAGGGACCCTGTGATGTAGTGAGAAATTTGAAGGTAAATTAGTCCTTCAAATATTACCACGAAACACCACCTTTAGGGAAGGAGCTTGTTTCGTGGCATGGTCAGGTGGAATCAGAAGCATCCAAATATTTTCATACACGATCACAGGGTTCTTAATAATATGTAGCCTCTCATAAGATCACAAGAGCCTCCCTTCCTTTAGACCTGTAGCTGTAGACTCTTGCTGAGGGCTGAGTCATTTCATTTGAACTTTTAGATTTTATGATTTTCACACACACACACACACACACACACACACACACACACACACACACACACACACACACACACACACACACACACACCAGGTGAAGAACAGTCACGTAACTTATCTTCTCATTTTAAGGGGGTAGTAAGTACACTTTTGGTACCGTACATTGGAGCGCCTTGATTCCTCCAAAGTATGCCAGGAAACAGGACCAGATTAACGAAAAAAATAATGGTATCTTGTTGCCAGGAATAATTTGGAGGAAAAGGTTGCTCCAGATTTACCAGACCTGTAACTCAAGATGAAGACACTGACAAGGAATCCCTGCTGCAGTCTGAGTTTCATGTGCACCCAACAACAACAACAAGTATGAACGGCCCTTAGTCCAGTCAAGTACACATGCAACATAATTCTTAATCCAGCTTCTGCCATTCGATTATCCTTGTCACTTCAAACATTTCAATTCCCTGCAGAAGTTGATAATACAATCTCATTCAGAAATTAAAATATAAACAAGGAAAGTGAATGGGTCGAGGAAAACTATGAGGTGGAGAGAAACAAATACAACAAGTACGTAAGAATGAAAAACAGACAAAGTGAATGGGTCGAGGAAAACTATGAGGGAGGGAGAAGCTACAACATAAAGAGAGAGAAACAAGTACAATGAACGTAAGAATGAAAAACAGACAAAGCATTTTTTTTTTTATCATTCAATTTAGTCAGTCGTTCCAATTTATGAATGTTGAGTGTTGGCTATATGTATACGTATGTTTTTCTCTAACCCCGAGGGAAGAACACCTCCACAAACCTTTGCTTGTGACTGTGATACTGTACCATCCGGACGCTCCCTCCTCTCTCAACACACCCCACCAGAAATTACAAACACATTCCAAATAATTGTTCCAACACATGCACACATTTACATCCCCCTCCCACACACACACACACAAATACAAATCCATATACACATACTCATACAGTCCCTCACACCCATACACCCACACACACACGCTCGCAAACATACTCACACCCACCCACCTACACACAAATACAAATCCATACACACATACTCATACATTCCCTCACACCCAACCACCCACACACCACACACACACACACGCTCACAAACACACTCACACCCACCCACCCACACACACACGCTCGCAAACATACTCACACCCACCCACTCACCCACCCACACTCGCAAACACACTCACACCCACACACCCATGAGGAGGTGAGAACACAGAGCAGACAGGTTTCCCAATCCCTTGTGTTGGTCACTGCCTCGATGACATTTGTTTCACCTCCCCTACAGCATAATACTTGCAATCTGACCCCTCCCAACACTTCACACTTACATCACGACAAGAATCACACTTACATTACGACAAGTTTCACACTGTTTCACGCCTGTGTTTGTAAACGTTTCAGTAAAGGAGTGAATGGGTTTCGGTCGGGAGGAATAGTTTTATTCAAAAGAGGAAGGCGATTAAGTTACAATGTCTCATAATTAAAAGACAAGTGTTTCATTCAGTGATTGTAACTGTTATATTCTCCACAGTAGATAAATATTTCACATTGCTGTCAGCCTTAAGACACCAAATATTCCACTCTACTTTTATTTTGAGGATTACAAGCGTTTGATTAATATAGTACTATTAATTTATTAAGCATTGAGCTTTTCTGTCATTTGATATTCCCAAACGTTTCACCAAATCTCTCTCTCTCTCTCTCTCTCTCTCTCTCTCTCTCTCTCTCTCTCTCTCTCTCTCTGTGTGTGTGTGTGTGTGTGTGTGTGTGTGTGTGTGTGTGTGTGTGTGTGTATGATGACGTTACTTAATCTGTGTGGATAAACCTTTCAAGTGTCTATATCATGGGGAATACAAAACCGTGATGCCGTTTAAAGGCAGTGAGGAATCGGATATGTCATCAGAGAAAGTACCCCGACCTCTCTACACTTCTGGTGTGCGTATTATTGTCATCCCAGGAGACGTCATCAGTGGCGAGGTGTTGTTTTGATCTGAGTGGTGGAGTCAGTTTAAGGCACTCCAAGGGCACACATCTTCAACACCTCTCCATTTTAAGTGATTGTCTGGTTCAGGATTGACATGGTTTAAGATATTTTATAAATCTAACTTATGCTATAATTTGAGCATTATAACTGTCGTAAATGTTAATGCCAAGAATTTCACTTTTTCCAGAACGAATCAATGTAATAAATACACAGTACATGAGAAAAGACATACAGAGCAAATATTCATATGAATTTCGCTAATCATAA
>JAWQEG010002661.1:0-5000 GCA_033782935.1 Petrolisthes cinctipes | reverse complement strand
AGGGTGGCAGGGGAGATGAGCGTAGGTAGGAGTTGTTGCATGTTGTATGTACCATTTAGAGGACACCACTCTCCACTATGTATTATACAGTGTGTGTAGAGAGCAATGTGTTTGTGATGGATTCCCAACACATACTGTACATATTATCAACTATCCCATTATTACAGTACCGCCAGGACCATGTACATATCAACATACATATTATCAACTATCCTATTATTACAGTAGTCTTAGGACCATGTAGCCTATAGTACTGTTGGGCTTCCTCTCTATATTTATATTACTTCAGCTACCAGAAAAATTATGATTATAACAGGATGCTCGTGAGTACCTACATGTGTTTTAATCTACCTCGAGTAAACCTCAGTTGACATCCTATTTATTACTATTGCTAAGCCTATTCCGGCGGACTCAATATTATTTCATACTTATTATGGAAGAAAGAGATTGTAATATGAAACCTGCCTCAACGTGAAAAAAACAAAAAAAACATGAAAATTGGATTACTTAGGGTAAAAGTAATGGTGCTTTTACTAAGACCAGACGCGATATTCTTTGTTTAGCTGAACCCGAAAGCTTGAGAGATTTCGGCTGTCAGTCCTAATGAAGGTTTAAATTGTTCGGCTTTATAGTTTCACTAAAACGCAGCCAAATCCTACAGAATTCAGTTTGAGGCCATAACTAAAACTATGGCAAATGTCAGTCCAGTAATTCCACTAATGAACTTAATAACACTAAAAACATGATTTGCTGGTTCGTGGAATCCAACACAAATCAATTTATAAAATGCTAACGTCCTGCCACAGGGGGACAGTCATACTTAGAAAATGTTATTGCTGTCACTTAAGGGGAGAGCACAGTGTTGGTAAATCTGGAGCAAATAATTCCTCCAGACTATTCCAAGCTACAGGACACCATTAATTTTGTTCATCTGGTCCTGTTTCTTGGCATACTTTGGAGGAATTAAGGCACTCTAAAGTACCAAAAATATACTATCCCCTTAAGGACTCTCGTGATTTAGTATAAAAAATTGGAGGATACCGAGCCCTTCAAACATTGCCATGAAACACCACCTACATTAAAGGAGTTTGTTTCGTGGCATAGTCAGAAGGAATCAGAAGCCAGCAGGTCTCATACACGATAACAGGGTCCCTTAAACTTTATCACAAGTGGGTATCGTCTGGGTCCAGTGTGATCGTGTATGGAAATTGGAGGCTTCTGATTCCTCCTGACCTTGCCACGAAACAAGCTCTTTCCATATCAGTGGGGTTTTGTGGCGATATTTGTATGACTCTTTTATCTCCAATTTTTCTAACTACAATACAGGGTTACTTAAAGCTTACCCTTCCTATATGTATGGAATCCTGTATGCTACTTTCAATGTCTCATTTACTTTTATTAATACTATACGTTGCAAAACATCTATTGCTTAAATTTTTTTTCCTTCAATATCTATGTGTGTGTGTTAATTTCTACATTTATATTTACCTTCTCAGTCTTGTACTTGTTTTCAAAAGTCTTAAAATCTCACTCGTCTCACCTTCTCTTATCATACTTTCTCTCACGCTTACCTTCTCACATTTAGTCCTTTTCTCTACCATTTTCCTTCAGTCTCCTCACCACCTTCCCTCTCCTTTCCGCTTGGGGAGAGAATGGGCAAATCAGCACAAAGGGATAAATCAGTAGGAAAAGAGGTTCTGCGACACCCACTTCCCCCCAGTCGTGCCGAGCGCAAACAAAGCGATCAATACCAATTATGGCAGACAGGTGGAAGTGGAGGTGGAGTGGTGGGGTGCATGTGGAGTATGGGTGTGTGTGTGTGTGTGTGTGTGTGTGTGTGTGTGAATGTGTACCTTTTTGTGTGTGTGTGTGTGTGAATGTGTGTGTATTTGTGTGTACCTTTTTTTGGTGTGTGTATGTGTGTAATTTGTGTGTGTGTGTGTGTGACTTTGTTTGTATGTACATTGTGTGTGTGTGTGTGTGTTTTATTGTTGCTGTTCTGTTGCTGTTGTTTGTTCTTTCTGTGTGTGTGTGTGTGTGTGTGTGTGTGTGTGTGTGTGTGTGTGTGTCGTGTGTGTGTGTGTGTGTGTGTGTGTGTGTGTGTGTGTGTATTCGATGTACGTACGTGTGTCCCAGCGAAATTGTACATACCATCGCTGTCTATATAAAATTGTGCTTCTTACTCCATATTCATAAGACCAAGTAGACTACACCTGATTACATCGATGTCTGAAAATCCCATGCACTTATTGTATATTCACTTATGTATTTAAGGTACGACTTTTACAGTGTGTTCAATACTGTAATATGGATTAGCTCTCTGCCGCGATGACTGAGTTGGGTTCGAATCCCTTTAGAGGCAGCTGGCGTGAATAGACTCGCCCCTCCATCCACACTCCTGAGAATTCTCGATAAAATGAGTACCTATGATAAAACGAAGGGAAGGTGACTGTGCCAACCTGAATGATGCAGTCGCCTTGTATATAAGAATAGTGAGTTTCTATAAGCTAACACCACAGGCTCAAAACAAACAAAGGCTGATGTGACGGAGATGAACACAGTGGTGAAGCTAGCTATGTTATTGCGTATACCTCTGCTGACACCCACCAGTTGTGAATGGCTCGTTTGTGTCAATAGAAATGCTGTTTACAATTCGCATTATATGGCATGCAAAGTACCTGTTGAAAATATGTGTTCCATTGCCGAACATTATTGCACAGTCAAATGACAATTCAACAGTTTGAGGCAAATTTATCCGCAATTATTGTGTATCGTGTATAACAAATAAGATAATAACAAAGAGTAACGCCAAGAAAATGTTTTTGTTTATAGTTTTTTTTATACCATAGTGGAAAATGAGAAAAAGTGCACCATGATAGCTTACATAAATATAGTTTTGAAGCTGATATTTTATGGCTTAGGAACATCAATTTATCAAACAATGATCCAACATTATGTCAAACTTTTGTAAAATGTTATTCCAATATTTTGCCAGTTAAACACAACACAATAATGTTTACCAGTACCAAACATCAAGACAGTGTGGTACCATTACTAAAAAACAAATGTATAATAACGGGATGGCATACATTTGGTACGTCGAAGTGCCTTGATTCCTCCAAAGTATGCCATAAAACGGATTAAATGAACAAAACTATTGGTGGCCAGTTGCTTGGAATATTTGGCAGGAACTATTTGCTTCAGATCCACCAACACTGTACTACCTACCGCCCTTAACAATCTCCTTTAACTGATCATGTTCAATGGAAGGAGAAAGGGAGTCATACTAATTTGATGGCTTCCTACAGAGCACAGAGCAGCCAATCAGCCAGCCAGCCAGTCAGCCAGCCAGCCCGCCAGTCAGCCCGCCAGTCAGTCATCCAGTCAGCCAATCAGCCAGCCAGTCAGCCAGTCAGCCAATCAGCCAGCCAGTCAGCCAGCCAGCCAGCTAGTTAGTCCGCCAGTCAGTCATCCAGTCAGCCAATCAGCCAGCCAGTCAGCCAGCCAGCCAGCCAGCCAATCAGCCCGCCAGTCAGTCAGCCCGCCAGTCAGTCAGCCAGTCAGCCAGCCAGCCAATCAGCCAGCCAGCCAGTCAGCCATAGCAGCGACGAACTGACAACAGAATCACAAACAATGCAATGAAATGCTAATATAACCATTTCATATCACCAGAGTCAGAACACTCAATAACACAAAAGGCTTCTCCGTAATCTAGTAGCAAGTATATATATTTTTTTTCAACAGCCTTCTCGTATAAAGTAACAAAACCACAAATTAATATTCTGAAAATAAATTACCGGTACACTTCAATAGTCGTAATAGGAAATCCGCAAGTTTAAACACACTCTTATTAGACTTGTATCTTGAAACCATCTATCATCAGTAACTTGGCATATGTATATATATATATATAGAAATCTTTCCTTATGCCATACACATACACACACACATTAAAAAAAAAAAACGTAAATTGAACACCACTATAAAAACCACACCATAAAACCACATACATTATTAAACTTGTATATAAATAAATGATTTCCAAAAATATAAATTATGAGAATTCCATATCACGTACCGTAAAGAGAAATCCGCATTATGAAAAGTGTAAAGAGAAATCTGTATTATGAAAAGTGTACGAGACAATGAGAGTCGGGAGAAAATACAGTGCAGTGGTTGTTGGACGTTTCCCTTCCCTTCCCTTCCCTTCCTTTGGCGTTAAGTCTTACCAACCAGTAATTTCACGCCGCATGACAACCTGAGCTGAATGTGGACTTACTGTGTGTGTGTGTGTCTGTGTCTGTGTGTGTGTGTGTGTGTGTGTGTGTGTGTGTGTGTGTGTGTGTGTGTGTGTGTGTCTGTGTGTGTGTGTGTGTGTGTGTGTGTGTGTGAGAGAGAGAGAGAGAGAGAGAGAGAGAGAGAGAGAGAGAGAGAGAGAGAGAGAGAGAGAGAGAGAGAGAGAGAGAGAGAGAGAGAGAGAGAGAGAGAGAGAGAGAGAGAGAATAATAGTAAGTAACTGTGGTGAATGGTAAGCGTCATAGGAAAGAATAAAAATTATGATTGCTTGTTAGTTTGTGTACGTATGATTGTAAAGTGTACATCTATCTATCCATCTGCCTATTTATATTTGCTTATCTTGAAACTACGCCATCTCTATCGAATTTGGCATCAACAAGAGAAAATCCAAGTCCAAGATCTCTCTGGCATACAGAATTATACATATACTGACCACCTGTATACATAATTATACATACATACACTGCCCACCTGTATACATAATTATACATACACTGCCCACCTGTATACATAATTATACATACACTGCCCACCTGTTTACATAATTATACATACACTGCCCACCTGTATACATAATTATACATACACTGCCCACCTGTTTACATAATTAATACATACACTGCCCACCTGTATACATAATTATACATACACTGCCCACCTATATACAATAATTATACATACATACATACACAGCCCACATACAT